>PNEQ01004319.1:83101-97221 GCA_003012365.1 Medauroidea extradentata
CGAGGCGGTCGTTCGTTAGTTGTAGGAGTTTGTGCTGGGCGCTGGCCCGAGGCGGAGTTCAGACATGGTAACGCCGGACAGCTGACGGGTTTATTTGTGATTTGTAAATAACCGCCTTTTGTAAACATCTGTCAAAGTTATAGGAAAAAATAAATCAACAGTTGACTGAGTAAGTGAGTTATTGGTGAAATCACGATGATTGGTTAACCCTGAAATTAAATCAAACTGAGCTATCCGGAGCACGCGCAAACTTCACATAACCTCAACACCCACTGCAGTAGACTACAACAGCAATAGACCGCAGCAACAAGCAGCAGACGCAAGGACCCGTCACAACAGATAAGAACATATCAAAATATTTCACAAACACAAGAATAAAAAGCAGAAATTAATTATTTGAATAAATACATTTTTCATATAGTACCTAATTTTTTAAACTCAGTAAAAAGCATAAAATAATTTCTCCTATGATAATACTTTCCAGATTTAAAGCATAAAATTGTGAGGCACATATGCATGAACTGCTGTGTAAGTTTCTGTACGACATACTCCCTAACCTCCTTACTATTATTAATGCTAGAGTAGTTCATTTAAGTCACTAACAATTTTATTGCACTATAAATGATATGAACTGTTGTTTGAGTTTTCTCATCAGCTACTCTCTACACTCTCAGGTAGGCAGCACAATAAGTCAAAAATAATAAATGTGCTACTCATAATTAATCTGCAAGACAGATACATCTGGAGCAGAAAAATTCTCAAAACACAAAATTTTTCTTACATATACTGCCATAGAACGGTGCAAAATAGATAACTTAGCCAATTATGTTTGCAAACAAGAATAATAATATAGCACTGACAAACATAAGTTATCTATTAACTAGGTACAGCAGTACCTAACAGTGTGACAAATACACATGTTCATATTTTCAAACCCACCAAACATCTTTACTTGTATTGCAGGGCACTTAATTTATGTAAAAGAAAAAATTGCACACACATGGTAAAAATTAATTGTCCTTTTCTCCACGACTCATTAGAATACCTAGACGCTCTAAGAGATCCTTGCTTAAGAGAGATTTTTGTTCAGTGCTTAACATCAAGGTTTTTAGTGCTGGTGAGGGGTGACATTAAGCTAGTGTGGAGTAGCGCCGGAATAAAGGGGCAAGGGAAACAGGAGATCCCCGAGAAAACCAGCTGACCAACTGCATTGTCCGGCACGATTTCCCCATGCGAAAATTGGGGAACTGACCCTGCCAGGAATTTCATCTGGATCGCCTTGGCGGGAGACGAATGGTCTGACCATTCGGCCACCACGGCACCTTCTTACTTAAATCTCGAGTGACAACATGTATCCAGATGACATGCTGCTACTGTATATAGAGCTCAGAACCAGGCTTCTCAATTTCAGAAACATCAACCAGCAACAATGTATTGCAGCGATGGTGACACAACATTACGCAGCTGTTGGCAACTGCATTTATCACACATCTGCCTGATGGTCCTTTAAGACTGTAGACAAGGTTTTTGACAACCATACTGGAACAGCAGTCACTGATAAGAAATATTTGCTCATCACCTTGAGAGATTATATTATGAAACTGGTTCTTGTCTGCCAGCATTGCCTACTTGTGAAACATACTACACACAGAGTCAAAATTACTGCCTTGCTGAACACCAGGAGAAATAATTACTTTTAAGACACACAAACACTGAACAATTTCTGCAAAACAATAAACTGCATGAAACCTGCAAAATTTTATTCAATAAAAAATGTTCACACTAATTTTGGTGCCTACAAATTCTCACATATGCACAAATTCCCCAACATTTTTAGAATGAGGACACACGTTTCACCAATGACAATGTCTGCAGCATTAGTTTCCTATGCTGACTAAAAAATTAAACCTACGTATATTGAGCTGACATTTTTATGGTAAGAATACCACCTACCTGTGTTACCCACATAGCATGATGTAAAGTTAAACAAGTCTGTAATGATGATAAAACTTTATGTCGGAATTTCGACAAGCCAGTTTCTTACTTTTACTTTTTCTGCAAGTTGAGCTCATTAAAGTAAATTTCAGTGACAAACATGGAATAGGATTACCGGTTAAGTTCACAGTTCCTGCTCAGAAACAATTGTATATTTTGTGTGTGACTGCACATTCCACATGCTTTGCTCCCAAGTCACTTCGAGTGGGATGTGTAGCCCTTATACCTATACAGATTCATTATTAGAATAAACATCACAAAAAAGCCCACCCCCACTTAGAGCTGTCACTAACTCAAAAGGATTCCTTAGTCCCCTTCTGTCTATCTTTCCCTCTCTCCTCCGTTTCCCCTTTCACACAAAGTAACTTAGCTGCCTGCAGGCACGCTTACTTAAACAAAATAGATTAATTTACATAGTTTACAAATGAAAACATTATGCAGCACCTGCAATCTACTTATTGTCTAAGGACCATAACTATTCTTCTGGTGGTTATTCACAATCTCCCACAAAAATTTCAGTCACCATTGAAACTACATACATTATTAAGCTAATGAATAAGTGGGGGAGAGGAATCTAATGTTAAGTATAAGCTGCTGCCTAGATTGTCATCTTATGGAAAATACTTTTGGTCAACTGCTCTCATATTTCAAGTACCAGTGGGTGGCACAAGTTATTATTTTTTTAGTTTTTTTTTTAAAGCAAAATAGTTTTCATGGGTGAGAGAACAGTTTTCATTATATACCATGTAGCATCTTTATTTCACTATGAAGTACACTGTCTCTATGAGTACATTAACTTAATAGGCTCTCACCTCTTTTGTTACAGTTATCCATTTAGTATTGTAAATTAAGAGTGTGATGAATTATCACCTCGGCAGTATTATTTAATAGACACATTATATTTTATAACTAGGTAAGTATTAATGAACTAAATTGGTACTATCGTTTATTTAGTAGAGAAAATTATTACATTAAATTTTGAATTACCTTAATTATTTCATAACTACACTTTAATATTTCAAACACACTGTCGTAATTGTAACGGGCTAAATCCCTATTGAAACAAAAATAGATTCAAGTAAATCATGCCAAATTTATAACTGGGAAGAAATTTGGAAAAATTTAGCACACTCAATGAAACGTGCTCGTTATCATGCATGTTTCAAAAACAGTAAAATTTTGAATCTGACAGTCATCATGCAAAAAGTAAAGGACACAAACAATTTTCACTGGAATAAAATACACAAGTAAAATCTGCAAGTTAAACAATATGTGGTACAAATATTAAATAATTGATTTTTTCCTGCACATCAGTTTTAATGATTTGAATGTTCAAGCTATAACTACAGAATATTCCTAGGGGGTTGATTAAATCAGGTTGAAGAAAATCTAATGATGACCCTTTCCCTAAGTACCAATGAGTCATTAAATGGAGAGTTGACTGTACCGTAAAATAATTGTGATTGTAGAGAAAATAATCTAGGCTATGTAATTTAACAGACAATCAAAATTTTCAGTCAAACAATTTATAATATTCGTTAGCAAGAAAAATTTAAAAAACATTTTGGAATTTTGTAGACAGCAGAAAGGTACTCCGAAAGATACAACAGATTTATTTAGGTTATCACAGGGATATTCTTAATTATGTAAAGTAGCATTATACCAATAACAAATACATATAGGACCTATTCATCTTTCTAAGTGGTAAAATTATTAGAAGTACCGGTACATTATTGTTTTCATTTCATGGGTGAAATTATACAAAAACTACTACCTGGTGACAAGCAGCTTCTTGGCAAAAATTATCAAAACTTTAAAACAAGGAAAAAATTAATACTCACACTATCACAGCGTGGAATTCATGTCTTCACTGTGCAGTATGGAACTGCCATAAAGGATAATACAATGAATTTTCTTTAAAGAATGTGTTACCTTTATTATTTTGGGGTAGTTACAATACATTTTAAATGTATGTCCAAATTACCTGTAATAGCAATAGGTCCTATTCTACATATTTACTATGAGATAGTTTCAAAAGCATCATTTATGAATAAGGACCAGGAAATTTTGTGATCAAGAAAATTTTCATTATTTCAGCGAAATCCGTGGTCAACCATTAAAAATACCTTTTGGAGTGAAAAAACTAAATCTACGTAATTTTCACAAATTGTGTAGAACCCCGATTTTATAAGTACTGGATTTTACAAGGTCATTGTCGGGCACTGTACGGCATAACCTCCATTTTATTAATATTTAATTTTATTCGGTAACAATTTTACCTCATTCTTGGGCACCAATAGGCCTTGTAAAATAGAGCTTCCACATGTATGGAAAATCGCAACTCGAAGTCAAACAATTGGAACGTTTTAACTTGTGCAAACTGTGTTACAGTGTTATTCACAAAACTAAATAATATTTTGTGTACAAAATTGATCAGCTGCTAATAATTGTTCATTTCCTCATTACGTAGAACCCTCTTATAGTGTTCCCACTTATAATGTTTTCCTGGTTATAATGCTACTTTCATTTGGTCCCTAAAACTAATTTGTAATAGGAAATTACTCTGTTATATGTTTTCCCATTTATAACGTAAAAATTGTTTCAGTCCCTTGAGAAACATTATAACAGGGTTCTACTTACCATGTATACAGGATGTTCCGGGAGTAGACGTCAATAAATAGGTGGGTGATAAAGGGCCCCAGGACCTACCAAATAAACCAAACATGTATAAACAGATTTGCAACCATCTAAAAGTTATGAATTTGTAAAGAAAATTTGGCTATACAGTACCCTTAGCTAAGCATTTACTGATGGTGGAAAAAGTAATGGTTCATGTGGAACGAAATTTGTACACACCAAAGGTGATTAGTGTCATCACATTTAAAAACACATTTCACGTCACTGAGAGTACAGCTTCGTGGTGTAAAAAAAAACTTTCACAAAAGTTGTGTTTGGTTCGTAAAGATGCCTCTAGTTTGCACGAGGTAAAAAAATTATCAATGAACCACATAAATGATCACCCGCCATTCGAAAAACTGCCCCATTTTATGGCCAATTAATTAGTAAAAAACCAGTATTTTAAATTAACAAACGTCAATGCAGTAAAAGTGAAAACATAATGTAATGCAGAAGATTCACACACCGGAAAATCAGCTATAAGACTGAAATGTGTTTTTAAATGTGACGACGCTAATCACCTTTCGTGAGTACCAATTTCGTTCCATATGGACCGTTAATTTTTCCACCATCAGCAAATGCTTAGCTCAGGGTAGAGTATAGCCAAATTTTCTTTAAAAATTTATAACTTTTAGACGGTTGCGAATCGGACTACACAAGTTCGGTTTATTTGACAGGTCTTGGGGCCCTCTATCACCCACCTATTTACTGACGTCTACTCCCGGAACATCCTGTATAAGTCAAGCACTTGAGAGAAATACTAAAAAGCTGAAGCATGTAGTCAGCACAATCCAGCTGTAAACCAATAGACACATTGTTTTTTTTTTTTTTTTTGTTAGCACCTGTGCTATAATGTATACCTGGATTAACATACAACAATAATTTGGAATATTTTGAAAGTACAGTAAAAGCACATTGCCGAAAACACTGAAATGAAAACACCACTTTTCAAGTTTCAAAGTACCGCTTTTTGCACTTTCAAAACTGTGATATTTTCCAGTCCCTATTTATGAAATGTCTCCATTTCACATACTATTATTCAGTTTCACAAACATTAGCAACTCTTACATTATACAATTCACGGGCCAAGCTCCGGGATGTCAGTCCTTACAATAAGGTCGGGTAATATTGCTTCCAATTTCGAGTGGTGAATATAAAAGACGAGGCAACACTGAAAAACAAATCAAGAAATACATACACAAACAGAAAAATACCAGAGAGCAGTGGCGGCTTCAGGCATGGGCAAACCGAGCAAATGCCTAGGATCCCCCTTCCCCTCCTTCTACTAATGACCCTCTGCCGGAAATGAAATCTTGGTCATATTACACACATGATTATAGCCACCATTCCTGTTGCTTTTGCCAAGTGTAGCTTCTCAAGCACTAAAGCTCATAACATACTTAAGGAATTATACAACTCAAGATAGGTGTACAGCTCTCACTCTGCTATCAATTAAATCAATTGGCATCTACTATTGGTTCAAGACTTCCACGATGAGAAAAATCACAGAGTTATTTAAACTGCTGCCTACCTAGCAATTATGCAGAAGTAGAGAAATTCTTGTGTATTAGTAACAAGTCATGTGTAATTTCCATAACATCACAGATACACTATTTGGTAGGAAAATGTGCAAGTACACAATAAACCAACAACTACATATGGAGCCATGTGGAAAAACTGATATATTTGCAGATTTGGTTAGTTACAATTGCAATAAGCCCAGTGAAGACCCAATGCTCTGCAAGGGTTAGGGCTGTCATTGTCAGGAGTTTCATGATTCATAAATTGTTAATTTTTTTTTATATTTGGTTGGTTAAGTATTCCTGTTCATTGCTTAAATAAGTCATATACTTGAAGCTCTTACCTGTGTCAGAATGCTGGAAGTAAGGGAGCAATAAAGGAACCATAGACATATACAGAAAATATCATATTGCTGCTATGTGTGAGCCACTTAATCAAAGTGTAGGCTTCCTGTTGATTACAATTTAGTAAAAAAACTTCCTTTAAACATGCTGTTGAAGAACCAGGTAGGCAACCACCTTAAGTGTGTATTACCGCCAGATTTTGCAGTTAAGTTTGGAACACTAAGCAGTAAAGCAATATTACAAGCACATTATTATTCATTTATTACAAAAAATTCCAAAAAAAATTCCTCTGATACGAGCTTGCTCCAGTGAAATTTTGAAAGTGCAGTCTAGCCCTGCAGGAGTAGACTATACCGTAATCTATTACTGGTGCTGCACCTTGCAGGCGGCTACGGATCAAGGTGTGGATGCAATAAATGCTGGCTAGTCGCGAAATGCTTATGGCTGGTTTTGACAGCATGGTACTTTGACACGAGTGGAGGAGCTAGCTGACATGAACCTTGTAATTGACGTAGCTAACACTAATGTAAGGAAATCAGTGGAGTTGTACCGGTTGTGCTATCCACAGCATTGTCAACTCTTCCGTGTGGCATTCAATAGGCTCTATCTAAGATGACAGGACGATAGCTCAACAATAGAGATGAGGCAGAATACTGGAAAATCATGGGATGATATGACAAGGGAGCTGTAGCCATCGATTAGCACACAGACCGCAGGCCATGGTATTGGTGCTAGTCATTCAATGATCCTGCAAGTTCTTGTGGCTAAAATTCATATTGGCTGTACTATTGACAGGTGAGGTCCATTTCAACATAGGTGGCATCTTCAGTACGAAGAACAACCATGTCTCAATACACACAAATTCAAAACACGTGCATCTCATGGGCAACCAAGTGCACAATATGTGGACTGGCATTATTATATTTGAGACCTTATTTACTACCACATTAACTTATGTAAACCACTGACATTCCTGCAGGAGGCACTGCCAGAGATGCCAAAATGCAGTTAGCAGAACCATTTATCCATCATTGGACAGGCATAGGTAAACTCAGTCAACATCTAACTACGCTGGATTTTTTGTTATGAGGCTATGTGAACACGACACATATGACTAGCAAAGAGCTTGTCATACGAGACACCCACATTTAATTCTGTATGGACTTAACAATTAATTTATGTAAAATTCAAGCCAACTTCTGCAGCTGCCAACTGTGTGCTGAATTTGGAAGATGGAAATTTGAACAGTTGTAAACCCTGAAAATACTACACACTCTGTTCCCTACTCAATTCTTTTCTCCAATGAACAATATGTGTCCCAGTTGGTCTCCTTCAGCAAGGATGCACAGAAGTTGACTCCAATGACTGCCAGACTTTTACAACACAATTTTTGTATCAGAAGTTACTGCTGGCAGGTGTTTTTTTCTCCGTGATCTACCATTTCCCCTGCACTAGCATCACAGTGCTGCTCCATACTCATTTCATTTCAATCTCATAGACTCTCATAACCCTGCTGATAAAAGCCACAAAAATCTCTCCATTCAATCCAAATTGTATGTATACTGCATGGCATAGGCAGATGTATTGCTTATCATTGCAGGGTTACACCACACCTTCAAAATTTATAGTTACACTTTCTTGAAAACAATAAACATGAAAAAAGGAACTTTTGTCTTCATTTTGCAATGAAAAGTAGTAACGTGCCTCAAATATTTTATTACCACTAAGTATTCTAAAGTTACCTGCAAAAACAGAGTGAATACCTCCACTCAAGAAATGAAAAATAATATTTTGATGTTTTAACCAACCACATTTCAAAATACTAAAGACCTCCAACTCTTAATAAAATATTCCTAAATTTATTGTTCCACCTCATATAATTCCTGGTATTTTTCCACTCATGTATTTCAAAATTTAATTTTCAATGTCACTACATCCTTTAATATTCACTAGACAATAAAGATGGCGAACGTGAGCCAGTATTATTTTCAGTACAAAATCTCATCCTGGAACATGGCACATCATATTAGCTGAACAGTACATTTTATCCTGCCCAATACAGTACACAAATTAATAATACTACGTAGTCTAAAGTTTTACAGGTGATTGTTATAGTGGAGTTCTGGAGATTTCTAATGAAGGTAAGATTTGTGGAAGACACTATACATAAATACATACACCTATAGTACAATACCACCAGTACCACTATAATAGGAATGTGATCTTTGGGGCGTGGAAATGTGCCTAGATGGTGCACAAATAGTAAAAAATAGCAATTGCAAAGTTGTTTGACGGTTTTGTGTAGTACATTTGAAAATATTTTCTACACAAAACATGGCACAAAAAAAAAAGGAATGGTAATGCAGCATGTAGCGTTGTCAATACCTATTAAAAATCTTCATAATTTGCTGGACTAAAACCAAGACTCATATTAATCACAATTTCCACTTACCAAGACTGAGCTACCGTATTTCCTACACTATTAAAATTAGCACACAGTTCGCCAACTTCAGACAGGATCGTCACGAATTAAAGCAGTTCGGTGCTAATCAGAATTTGCAGTTCTACTCAAGGGACAGATATGTTTTGGCCAGTCCAAATAATGTACGAGGTGAGATGAAATGGGAATGAAGCAAAAATGAGAAGAGGTGAGGGGGAGAGAGTTCCCAGAAATAATTTCCACCCCACAGCAGGTTTGCAATACTACCCACATGAGGAGTCCCATCCCTGAAGGCATGGCATTGAACCTTCATTACTGGAAGACAAGTGAGGAGACCATCTAGTCAACTTTGGGTCCTTTCTGTTTCCCATTCATTCCTTATAATGTTCTCTGCTGAGTACTAATACACATTCATTGCTATGTGATTATTCATATAACATATTTTACTGCTGAAGAAACAAATTTTCTTCACATAATTCAAAGCATTTTCAAATTAAAGGCACTGCCTACCTGTGAACCCTGGCACGAGTAAGAATATGGATTTACAAGTTAAATGTGGGGCTTAGTCACCTTTCAGAATACTGTACCACTATTGGACGAAAACAATCTTCTGCACTGAGATGAAGAAAATATTGTTATGTATAGGAACTAACAGGCAGAGAGAAAAAATCACGAGTATAGCAGTTAGTTTCTAGTGTTTTTGGGTGTGAAAATACTTAATCTCTCATAAAATTCAGGGTATTTGAAAAAAAATAAACATTGCCTAAAAGATACACAAGGTGCACCTAGCTAAACAAAAAAAAAGTCAGTGGTGGGCTGGTGAGTTCACCTAAATAACTGAACTTGTAAATCCCAGTTTTGTTCTTTTCAAAGTTCTGAGGCAGGCAGCACCCTTAATACAAACAAAGAAGCAGTTGTCTATATTTGTAAGTATAAATTACTGAGCATAATAAATTAGTAAGCTATTCATGATTCCCCAATTTCTTTTTCTTTCTTTCTCTCTCTTGAGAACAGTAAGAAAGGTATAAAACAGTAAACATTTATACATAAATTAAATTTCAATATGTTATACACATATCTGCAAAGAAGCAATGAACTGGCAACAACATATAAGAGAAAAATTAAGTACGTATGTACGTGTTATCACAGATATTGTAGTATAGTTTTGCAAAAACAATGCAACATACTGCTAAGGTGCTGGTGATGAAGTGTGTGGTAACATTATCAATGAGGCTAGTATGTGCCATCAGAAAAGTCTTGATTTGGTCGTAGAAGGATAGCTGACCAACTGTCATGAGCACAGAGCGTCCTGTGGCTGTGCTCGCACCAGCAAACAGTCCTCGCATTCCTTCCGCATGGTATATTCGCCATATTCCATCAAATACATGTTTGTAACTGCAAGGAGACATCACTCATTACCACATGCTCAAGGCATATCCTGTGCCTGCTTGAAAGCATTGCTGATGACATCACTGGCTCTTCTATTTGAGTGAACTATCCAATTTATAATTAATAGACACTTCAAGTTCATATTTCTCTAGTTTCACTCAGCAATGAATGCAAATGAATACGTACTTTCTAATCAAACACAACACAAAATGTGTATAGAAGAAAATCAGTACTTACAGAAAGAAATCAAAAGACAATCCATGTACTGTACATAGGTAAATAACATAAATGTAATTATAAAGAAGATACAACTGACAAACTCTTCTCAACAGAAAGTTTACCAAATTACAACTTACTTAAGAAATAAACCTTTACTTATTTCACTTCATCTTCAACAGCGGCTACATTAAGCTACAATACTAATTCTCCACTGCACATCACCTTGCCTCTTTCTATTCTCAATACATTTTCACTAAATTTCATGCTATCTATAATCCATTTTGAATGTTACTTTCCCCATCTTCATTCAAGCAGCCACCAAAGATATCTTTCATCCAAACCTGCCATTTTTTACAGTGCCTAATTTACTAGCCACAAAATCCATCAAACATTATAAATAATGGCTTCATTTTTAGCGCTTACTAAATTAAGTTTCCAGTCAGTATTTTAAACACTTTTCAGTATGTTCACCTTCAGTTGCATAGTAGGGGCCTAAAAGTCTATCCTGCATTCCAGTTTGGCCGAAACTCTATGCAGTATTTTAGGGATGTCTGTATTGCAGTGGTGCTTACCTTGAAGGTACACAAGAAAGCCAGGGATTGTAAGGAGTCTCTGCCGTTCATATAACCTCATGAGAAAAAGTCACACTGGGTCTTGCTCATGTGATGAGATGAGATACAACAAAATAAACAATACAGTAATTCCTTGTTTGGTTAATGCATGAACTTCCTTGCAGAAATCTGGCAGGGCACCACCTACGGGATAGGCTGAGAGATGTAGTGTTATGACAGGTGATAAAAATGTAATGTCAGATCATCACTTGCTACCATTCCTTAAAATCTGGAAATTGATGGTAAGTAGACTGACACTAATGTTTGGCACTCCAGGAATAAAATCTTAAAATTCGTTACATGCCTGAAAAACAATGCATATGCTGACCTGTTGAGCCAGAATGAGTAGAGAATTGGGGGTAATTCGGAAAGAATAGGAAAAGCCAGGACATGCATTGACAAAATAAGAATTGTACAAGATAAAGCTTTGTTCACAAATCTCAGGAGATAAGGAATAAACAGAAGGAGAACCTGGTTTGGAGTTCTGTAGCAGACATGTTGATGAGCACAAGGAAGAAATTACACAATATTTTAGGTTGAGAATTGTTTCTGAAGCAAAGTTTAAGTGATCTGGGGAGGGAAGAGAGAGTGACAAGAAAGTATCTCTTAAGGCATGGGTTAAAGGGGTTATGATCCACATGCATAACTCTACTGGGTATTCTCTATTCTGTATTCTGGTTCAAAGTAATACTTCTGGCAGCTGCAACAAAGTAGCGTCAAGCATAAGAAAAGTCATCGGTTGTTATGTGTGCCAAAGCATAAAATTTCCAAATCGTTTATCGATATGGGCTGTGAGAGGCCATCATCCCTACGGGAGGAGATGATTTGTTGGCAGTAGACTTATATCTGCTTTTCCCCAAGTCAAAAGATAAGGTACACATACATCCTAGTGGCACGGAATGTGAAAATAGTGATTATTTAAAGAACACAACAAAAAAAACAGTACCGGTAATTTTATTTTAAACTGACATCTAAACAGTACTATATCATGCTGGCTATAATATACATTCTTTAGTTTTGGAACTTGTTCTTTTATGTGTTTGGCAGAAGTTCTCAATTTCTTTACGTGTGAATATTTGTTTTGTATGTACGGTAATTGATTTTAAAGAACTGTTGGTGGGAAATATTTAGTACTGTACTATACAATTTGAAAAGTAAAGGAAATAAGAGCCCTAGCTGTTTTGAACAAATAAGTTAACAATGTAATTTGCTTCTTTTTATATTAAAAACCAATGACGTTTATTTTATGTAAACTATTTGTACTTTAATACGTTACAGCGAGGCATCAGCAGATGGTGGAAGAGAACAAGGAGGTGGCGTGAGTAGGGAGGAGTAGAGAGTAACAGTAGTTGAATTAAGAGCCAGAGGCAATGTGGGAGCCTCACTTCGCAGGAGTTGATCTGAGGGAAGAGAGATACAGGATGCTGACAAGGCAGCACACTGCCATGGGATCTCCACAGTTTGCCGACCAAGCACAAAAAATATTTTCTTCTGTGTGTGATATTTATTTTTTTAATTAAAAAGGGAAAGAAGGTTGATAAATAAAACAGCAGAGCTTCGTATCATTTGAGAAGCTATGATTATTCCTGGGATGGCATGTCAATCTCACAACCGACATCTGAAGAGTCAAGTACCAATGAGTTAGCAGACACACTACAATGTGTGCTTACTGCTCCTTTTAATATGTGTGACATGAAGATGTAGTGGTATTAACACTACATACCAGTTCTTTATAATATTTTATTTTATCATTTTCAAGAATAATCTGTCCTATTTTAAGATCAACATATGTGATAATTTTCTGTTGTAATCATAAATTTGTAGTTCAGCAATCGAGCAAAACACCACCATTCGTATACAAATGACTAATTTTGCAAATACACATTTTTGCTATTACATTTACTCACAGCTGTTATACGTTTTTATGCAATATTGACCCATACAACATTATCATCAGTTGCTTGACTGAAATTTTTTTTCTGAAAACACAGCATAATGGCAAAACCCCAAATTTTGGGGTAAAAAATTTTCCATACACATATGGCTATCATGCAAGTAAATACGGTACTTATGGAAATCAAGACTATAAATATATTAACAATATACAGTGAACCCTCAATAACTCGGACTAAAAGGGGGGAGAAGCTGTACGAGTTACGATTTGTCCGTGTTATCGAGGGGTGTCCGGAGAGGTGGGGTAATCAGTCATTAATCACAAGAAATGCGAAGAAATTAGTGCGCTATTATTTCTACAAGCAAAAGAGGCTGCAATAAATACTGTTTTGTACGTAACTATCGTATCAAGTTACGGGAGGGCCACCATGCAGTGGGAAAATTAACTTAACGTGCAGGACTATAAAAGAATGTCCAACAATGTGGGCAGTCAGATCTTTATTTATTTTTTATGCTGCTACTTCTGGCTGATCCTTTTTTTTTATCTCTGTGCTAGAAGCTGGCACCAAGCACCCTTCTATCACATAAAAGTTTTCGTCTGGCTGGCGACAGCCAATGTGCGTGCATGTGTGAGAGAGATAAGAAATGATCGTTGGAGATAAGCTAGGGAGGTTGCGAGCAGAAGTAGTCAAGGTCAACCAGTACAGTCTCGTGCAATACAAATGCCGCACGTGACCACACGCATCTCACACAAGGTGATTACATTGAAAAATGCCTTACGTCCGTATGTTACAGCGTAGGGGCAGCAGCCAACTGCTAGCCTGAGTTACTCGACCCTCCTTCAAAGTTACAAAGGTATAAAAATAATTTTCCTCGTATACATGAATAAAAACGGTACTGTAATTAACAATCCTTCTGGGTCACTGTACATTATGTGAACATATTTTAACACTACTAATTTTAAAATTTAATTTTATGTATGTAAATTGCATCATAGAACACATAATTTACAGCTGTATTCTTACACAAATT
>PNEQ01004319.1:97321-108512 GCA_003012365.1 Medauroidea extradentata
AAAAATTTTAATCATGTTCTACAGAGTTACCGTATTTACTCGCGTAAACGCCGCATATTTTTGACCAAATTTTAGGCCCAAAAAATGAGGTGCGGCAATTATAAAGGATTTTCAAAAAATTACCTTCTAAATTATTTTTGGTGTAGAATATAACAAATGTAAATTTTTTTCTATATTTACTTGTTCATAACGTGAACATTTCTTCTAAAATAAAGAAAAAGATTTTGTCGGTGTATAGTAAAATGGAAAAATTAAGACTACAAAATCTTGTTAATCCATTCACGTGCGTCACTAATTGAAAATCGTTTAAAATTATCCCGCATAAGATGTTTACATTTTGCGGTCCATTACATGTACGCTATTATTTCCCATGAAGTAGTTTATAAACAAATCCAATTCACGCTTAAATCGTTACAACTCTCCAGATGCCGTTACGTTATCAACAGAGCATCATCAACAAGCGAGCGTGACTCATCGTGTCCGGCTTGGGCATGGATGTTGTGTTGTTCTTTCACCACCCACATCGGCTCTTGAAAACATCGTTGTTAAAGGAGCGTAAAACCTTCTCACCAATTTTTCTACAACGCAACGCAATGATTTTTAATTTTTCTATTTAATGTCCGGGATAATTTGTTTTGCAACCCTGAATTCATTGTACATACCAGAACAAAATAATTTTCCGTTTATGTGTCATTATAACCCGTAGTTACCGTCATTTCACAAGCACCACATTGAAATGTTTATTTACGACACACGTGCGTGCCTGGCTCGCTGGGCGAAGAGGGAGGAAAGATAAAGAAGTGACAGGTTGGCCTGCTGCGTTGCATCTTTACTCACGCGTCGCGCGCCTCGCTAGCAACATTTTACCACACGGAACTTGCCAGATATTTACTGTGGGATTATTAAAGGCAAAGTAGCGATGGGCGACTTCGTTATAAAGTTTAATACTGTTCTAAAATATAATGGGATGAATTTAAATCCAGCAGAAACGATTTTTTATGTCTTTTAACCAAAAAATAATTAATTAAAAATTATTAAAATTTTTTAAAAATTCTGTCCGAGTTATCCGAAGTCCAGGACATCGAGGTCCAAGTTATCGAGGGTTCACTGTATTAACCAAATATTTCTCTAAAATATTTTTATACTGTAAAGATGAAACATAAAGGTTAATACTTACTTTCTTCTCTTGTGTGGTGGCAGCTTGACATCATTTTGAAGACGAACATTTATCACATCTGCAGGAGTGCTGGCATATCCACCAATAGCACCGCCTACTGAAGCTACCAACACTTTCTGATAGAAAGGAATGATGCCATCAACAGGATTTAAGCGCTGCTTCGCAACCTGCAAACATTACAAGACAATGCAGTCAATATTTCTGAATTTTGAACAGCGAAAGGAAGTAAGCTTTTGTAGCTGTAGCATCTTAAATTTTATGATCCCACAGTAAAGCTACCTATTTTACCAGTCATAGTAAGAAAAGCTGTCATGTGCCAATGTATGTAAAAATATAGTATTTACCACACATTCTGTCTAATGTAACAACTAAGCAAATTAGGTTGAACCCAAGTCTTCATAAACTGGAAAAACTTCCTTTACCACAAAACACTACTAGATGATCAAACACAACAGTTAAAATTTAAATAATCAAACCAACACTCATCATAAATTATGTAAAATCTGACCACTAAAAAAAAGATTTAAAACAATTTCACTTCAAAGAGACAAAATCGATAATTATAATACATATTTTCATGCACTACCATTCCTCCTATGTATATCTTACGTAAAAATTATGAAAAATCTGCCCAAAAAGTACAAGTGCTATAAATAAAATTATAACCAAGAATTGTTACAACAGTAATGAAATTAAAATTGAAACCCAAAAATGGCAGTAACATACTTTTGTACCAAAGCCGAAACTAGATGCAATCCCAACACCACAGGAAATACCACATATCAGGGCAGGGGTGACACAACTCACCAAATTTCTACACTAATAAAACTTGCGTGGAAATATTTTCTGTTAAAGACTGTTCTATCTGGATGAAGTAGTTGCTCAGAAAGCTTGTACAGTTTTTATAGCAAAAAACACTGGTAGGACCCTACCCTGTACCTGTCGTCACCTCAGCTTAGAGAAACATTTTCATTTGGAGTCAAAATTAAAATTTAAAGAAACTTATACTCTAAGCCATATGTTGTACTTAATTTTTACTATTGATTAAGGTACTGGATCCAGAATACACATGCCATGGTAAGATTGTTTACAGCATACCTTTAAAGATTATTTCCTTGCTTATTTACTGTATACTGGAAAGAGTACAGTACGCTAATTAGAAACCAAAGTACATACTTATGTGCTATTAGATATTTAACATGAATTAGAAATAAAAACACTTTAGTTTGAACAGTTTATTTCAGTGTAATATTACCAATTATTACTGATTCATTGTCCATGTTCGCAGGTCTTATCCAACGTTATTTTAGAAAGTTGTAGGGTCCACTGATAGTGGAGTAGTATGTTAATGTGATGTCCCTGCCTTATCAACAGTAATTGGGATTTAGTACATATGCTTATTTTCAAAATGTAACCTAAAGAATTAAAAAACACATACGTCATACTATGCACTTGTGGTTAATTTTTGTGGTTGTGCACAAGTCAATAAATGACATTCCTTGAAAGTTTTTTTCTTGAGTAAATATTTCTGTTACATAATTTATTGCTAATGTATATTTTCAAAAGAACTTTTCTCATGATATATACACATGCATTGGTTCAAATTATATTCATGCCTTGCAGTACAGACTCAGGTAATGCAAACAACCTCCCATGACTTAAGAAAACCACAGAATCTAAAAGACTGCCGGACAGCAAATGAAGTGATCCATGATTCCTTATTTTACAATTTACAGTTACAAAAGTACAAAGCATAAGCAAGGAAAAATTGTAGAACTTCTGTTCTGTAGTAACTAACCATACATATGTTACCATCCATGGTCATTTTAAGTTCATTCATCAGCACAAACTTTGAGCATTTTTGGATAACATTTAACTGAAGACTTTTGTAACTTACATTCAAAAAGAATATCCCTGGCTATATCTGCATATACAAACACAACACAGAAAATGATATGCTACCTAGTGCTATTCTATCGACAATGAACCAGAAAAAATAGTGCCACAACTTAGCATCTCATTTATTATTTTATGCTATTTGAATGTCATCAATTCTTCCTATTGTCTACCGTATCCTATTATTTAAGGGCAAACAAAGTTCAAGTTAATAATTATTTCAAAATGCAAATTAACTCAAAAGTGAAAATTTTCCTAGAAATTCACTTCTCAACATTTATTGAAAATGTGCACTTGGTATTAAAAAGGTTTACTGCCTAGATGCTGCAAGTTAAATTTCAATCACATAAACTATTTATTTATTTATTGCTCATGTTAAGTTGTAACCTAGACAAAAACTATAGGACGTACGAACTACTATTTAAAAGTCACAATTTTAAAACTCATGAGAATAGAAGGTGCTATTTTATTCAGACCTGATAAACTGCAACTTTTAAATTCAGGTAAAGAGAACAAAGATGGAAAAAATTACATTGTAGGACCTATTCCCAAAACTTTTCAACACAAAATATAGATCCCACTAAGAATATGTTTACAGTGATCAATCTTTAAAGTATGGTAAATTCCAAAAGAGGATACAAACTTTGCCCAGCTTACAGATGATTGCAGTTGGAGGAAGGGAACCAAACTAAAACTGCTAACACTATACATACTGAACTAATAACATAGCTTCCTGGTAATGCGCTGTTACAGTCTACTTCTGCAGTCACGACTAAGGTAGAGCACCCGTGATTCAATACATTAAGGAAATTTCCTGTAAAAAAAGACTTCTGAAAACCAGAATAAATGTTTAAACCCAGATATCTACATAGTGGACAAATTTTTCAACCTTTCTTGTTGTCTAGAACACTTCTAAAAGTGTCTCTAAACTGATCATTAGACACCGCACTTTTCAAAGAAGTCAGGATGATTTAAAGTATTGACACACTATAACTGTTTGAGCATGTTTCTCAGAAGAGAAAAATCAGAATCAGGAATCTTATACTGTATTGTAATGAATACCAAGAGCCTCGTCTGGAGGTCAGTAGTTGCACAAGCTAAGGGCCTTAGAGATTGACCACACCTGCACCAAAGTGTAGCAATATATAATGTAATGTATTGGGGAAATCAGGGTCTGTCTTCTTTAAGCCTTCCAGCCGTCACCAGCTCGCCAGGTTGGTCCTGAGTCGAGACCCACGCATGTGCTGCAGTCCACCATTAAACGAACCTTACATCGTCAGACTGCGGCATCATGCTAACTGTGAGATCTAATATGTCCAAAGAGTCACCCATCATAGAGTAGGATATAAACTTAATTATGTACTTAGCTACACAGCCACTCCCCTCCTATCTAAATTATGAAGTACAACTGTGTAGTATTCTGTAATCTAAACTATGAAGTGAAGAGATTTTGGTCAGCGCTTAAAATTGAGGTATTTAGCACTGGTGAGGGGTGATATGAAGTAAGCATGGAGCAGCGTCGGAATGAGGGGGCAGGGGAAATGAGAGTTCCCGAGAAAACCAGCCAACCAGCGGCATTGTTCAGCACGATTCTCATATGTGAAAATCCGGGGACAAACCTCACTGGGAATCGAACCCGGATTGCCTAGGTGGGAGGCGAGAGGTCTGACCCCTCGGCCACCACGGTCCCTTAATCTAAACTATGTAGAGTAAAGCCTCCATACTTAGATAACGTATTTCAGTCAACCGTAAACCTCACCCGTAACTTAATAACTTAACTAGTTTCAGTATTAAGTACCTACCTCTGATTACAGCCACCCAACCACTTTAACTCTTCTGTAAAACAGATGTTTGTATAGTTTGGTGGAGGCGCTGGGTATATATACAACCTTCTTAAAAAGGTTTTTTATTGTAATAATGTATAAAAACAGATAAGGGGAAAAACAAAAACTGCTCTTAATGCAAGATGACTTAAAAACTTCAATTTTTAATTCCTTTACATAAACAAAAATATAAAAGTAAAAATAAATTAAATTTTATGCAAAACATACCAGTTTTGGATCATAACATATTTAATACAAATCTAAAAAAAAAAATTACTATCTCACTATCCAATTGAGGGTCAAACGATTATGTTTGTATTCCTCAATTTGATACCCTCATTTAAATATTTACAAAACAAAGTGTGCTGCATTTAGCAACACAAGGAAAGTAAATGGGATATTCCCGAGATTACAGTGACTCAACTCTACTTAAATGAAAATTCACAACTAATTTAACAAAAGTATTCATATACTGCAAGCATAAAGTAAGTTACACAACAGAACATCGTATGGCACAATAATCAAGCGACACGGTCCTGAGCCGCAACAAAAGTGATTAACAGAGGCACAGTCAAATAGAGACAAAAAAAATAAGGTAACTCACTCAGTATGCCGCCGACCGTACAAGCCATAACGCAAATCAAAGTTACAAGAATATTAAACTTGACTCAAGAAAACCTATGACGTATCAAGATGCCGGTAAACATAGGAAACAACCAAAGAAAAACCAACAAACTCTTACCGTAATAAGACACACCAATCGACGGCACAATGAGTGCGTCCTACATACGAGAAGGTTGGTCAGACACAGAGCACAGCCAGGAGAAGAGTGGCAGCAGCGGCAGGCATGAAGGAGGGAAGGCAGGGGGTGGAGGGGGGGGGGGAACCCGAGCATCGCCAAAGGGAGTGTCCGAAGTCAAACAGGAAATAGTTCACGGCAGGCTCCACACACGCTCGAAGCACTCACAGAACAGTTCTTAATATAAATGCAGGCATCCATAATAAGGGCTGGGCTAGCACCAGCAGAAAAGTTTTTTTCGTTAATACAATATATCCACATTTTTCAGCAAACTGTTTCGTAGCTGTCAAACCAAACCCTGAAAACAAATTCATATTGCATAATACGTATTGCACAATACTACAAAACTTAAGAAGTGTACTGGCTTGCTGCACTCTTACTAGGGATGAAAATTCTTCTTGGAAACAGTGCTGGTAATCTTTAAAAAAATATGCTGCTCAGTTACAACACTGCTAGGGCCACCAACTGCTGCACACGAAAGCGCAGAGCCAATATGCTATAGATAATCATATGCTAGAGTGAAAATCTATGTATTCAAGAAGTATGTTTTTGCCATTTTTTAAGTTGCCTAATAAAATCCCAGGTGTTCTCTAGCAATGTCTTTTTTCAGCAGGTAACTTATAATGCATGCATACATGCATGCTGCGACTCTCACGAATCCATACTCGGCTGCTGTTGACACAAACGTAACTATCTCTCCCTTTCACGCAGGAGGAACGAACTATCATTTCTTGGTCACGCGGTACTTTTTCATTTACTCTATAATGTAGACAATATATCTCACCTCATAAAAATGAAATCGTAGCGTTGAGTATACCATCTGCCTGAGGATTGCAGCTGAGAGGCCATTGTTCAGAGCTATGAAGCCTTCCTTGCGTATTATATTCATAGTTAGCTTATGTATTGGTAACTTGTTCTCTTGCTGTGTTTGCATGTGAACCTGAAAAACAAAAAAAATTTCACTCACCCTTAAAAATTTAGCTGCAGATATTATTAGCTAGAAAAACATAGAGATAAAAAATAAATGTCCAACTTTCTGGAAAGTTCAATGTCATATTATAGAGCTAAAACTAAACAGTGTTTCAAAATCTAATTACTCCCATTAAAAAACCTGACTCGAAACATGACTTTTTAGTTTTTACATTTTAAAAATTTAACAGTTCAACACTTTTTTTTATTAATTTTGCCTCCTGGATTAGTTACCTACTGCATACAGCAAACAAATAAGGACAGCTTATATTTTCACCCAACAAAACATAGTTGTTTGCATACTGTATCCATTCTTTATGAGCAAACTACACAATACTTCATTAATTATTTTATTTATTATTGTATTAATTTCCGCAAGCATGAAGCTCATGTTAAGGATGAAGTACAATTTTAGAGACAAGTTTTTACAGATACATTAACATATTAGACTTGTATGAATCACACAGTACAACAAATATTTAACAATATAGAAATATGCAATTCGTATGCAGAACACTACTAAACAGTCTCTTGATATAGGATCACATTAGGCTGACTTAACCAATACATACAATAAATATACGTAGCATAAAAAATAACAAAAAAACTGTAATTGCAACTATAATATACAATTATAAATTAAATAAAAATAATAAGCAGTAAATAGAAATCAAAGTTACATAGTAACAAGTATGTACGTATCTCTCTTCCACATTTTTAAAATTCTCTTCTGATAAATCTGCCTGGCAGTTCCATTGATTGGAGCTTTAAGTCTACTTGGCTTCCTGGAAAAGCAAGACCTCTGAATTCCTGTTTACAGACACACTTCTCGGGAGTGAACTGTCAAAATATGGAATATTTATATGAGATAAACCATACAAGCTGTAGGGGCCACGGTGGCCGAACAGTCAGACCATTTACCTCCTACCAAGGTGATCTGGGTTCGATTTCTATGGGGTCAGTTCCCAGATTTTCGTACGTGGATGTGGTAATCGTGCCAGACGATGAAGTTTGGTCGGCGGATTTTCTCGGGGAGCTCCTGTTTCCCCCGCCATTTCATCCCGACGCTGCTCCATACCCACCTCATGTCACCCCTCACCAGCGCTGACCAAAATCTCTCTCACTCACAACAACTGTACGTATCAACTAAACATCCTACATTGAAATAATATACTCCAATTTACGTAGTTGCCATAACGGAACACACCAAATCTTCTGAACGCAGGGGCTGTAATAAACATTTTTTTATTTATCTGTTAACACCAATAGTTTAGCAGCTACACGATGAGTAGTGATTCTTGATATTTACCCTGCAAATCACTGTGCCCAGTTAGCAACTTATTGGTTCAGTTTATTCTGTGCACTAATAGAAAATATCCAATTAATGCTACGACCAGCAGAGACTCGAGAATACTTAAACAGATGCAGAATAAGTTGGTTTTTAATGCAGTAAAATAGCTTTTGTGTAAATGTATGTCCAATGCTCTCTAAAACAACACACATGAGATTTTCATGTGTTAATTTTTATTTGCAAGAATCTTTTTGTAATGTAACTAAGATATATACCTAGTGTGATACAATCTCAAGAAGAAAACTAACGCAATTCTAGAAAGAAAAAAAAAAGTATGAAGTAGATAATATTATTAAAACACAGTAAGCGTAGAACCCCTTTCTTACACCTTCGTTTTTATATTTTCCCTCATTTTACACCTACTCTTGTGGTCCCATTTGCTGCTTTTACACAAGAAATTTCTCTCTTTTTACACTTTTCTGCATTTTACAACAATTTCTCCGGTCCCTTGAGAAGTGTAAAAAGGGGTTCCACTGTAAGTTACTGGTACGTACTATAGGAATCACCATTATTACTCATTTCTAAAATACTAGGCTTTATTGTACTTTTAAGTGATATATAACACAAATCTCTTTTGTTTTGTTAGGTATAAAATTATTCCGAACAAGTATTTGATTTGATTGGATTTGATAGGAATAGTCATAAAACACATCATCAAGAATACATAGGCCTAAGGTAAAATGACAAAGTATAATACACATATAAAGTTAGTTACGCCTACATAAGCACACAAGTTATAAGTTACTTAAATCTAGCTCAGAAAATTTACAAACAGAATACACAGATTCGAATGCAAAAAAAAATGTATTTTTTAAATTGCTTCACATGTACATTGTGATGTGGCAATTATGTGGTACAAGTAAAAATACAAATAGGCCTAATTGTTATTCACTGCTAGACTAATTTGAGTGTGTATGGATGCGTTCTACCAAAAACTAAAATTTCAATTCTAGAACACAAAGCTATAGTGGAACACACCAAACCTTTGCTGTGTCCAAGAACTGTGTGAAGCACGCAGCCCCTGACGCTGCAACACCACCCATCCACCATCTGGGCAGCATCCGCCGCTCCCCCTTCATCATGGCTGGACATAACCACAACTCTTTGATTGTTTATTAACAGTATACGGTTTACATACAACAACCCACTTCAGAGATATTACTATTATTCTAATCACTCTCTCACAATAGATTACGTGGCATATTTTTAAAAATATCCTGCGTAAATACGGTGGTTCTTTACTCACCAAAATTGAAATCTCAGGTTATGCACAAATGTCTGTTTACTAAAACTTAATTATTTTAAAAAATATAATTCTGAAATGCAATAACATTTAGATAGAATTGTACATGTACTTACAGAATTGTTCTTGTAGTCCGAAACCGCCAACTTATGCTTGCCTTTAGTATTCTAGCTACAGAAACCACTTTATTTGGGTTAGGAATAACGTGGATTGTTGATAGACGAACGTTCAACGTAAACAAATATCAGCGCTGCTCGCTGCATGTGGCAAAATCGGAAACTAGAGGTTTGATGGAATTTTGATGTTATTTTGCTGCTTTTTTTTTTTTTTTTTACAAAGCGTTCGCCCCATTCCGATACTATAGGTGAGCACTGATTGTCAGACAGTGTTCGACAACAGTAACGGAAACCTTTCAGTAATCAGTAATTATTTCGTCATTATGCGTATTTTCGTGTGTGAAACAGTAATAGGCTGCTGGTTGCAGGTGTTTGCAGTAGAACGTTTGCATTTACAAGCAAGCGCGAAAATGATTGCTCGTTACCGAAATTCCGAAATTACCCGGTCGCGAATTTAAAAATAGTCTTGCGCTTTACTTGTAGTATTGAAATTCTCGATTTATCGACCACAATGTGAGCAGAAAACAATAATTTTTAGCAAAACGGAATCAATATATGTGTGCTAGAAGAACCATTTAACGTCAGACAGACACAGACATGTTATCTTACATGCATTATTTACCATTACTACTGTATTTTTAATATTAAAATATTTTTTTAAATTGCTTATCTGAAAACAGCGAACTACAACGCGAAGTGCTTTAAATTTACGCTATTCGTATTCATTACAAATCCAGATCTCTCTCCGCATATAGATTCAAACAGAAATTACTGAACGTCCTTTCCCTGTAAACGAACCGTGTATAGGCCATTCGGAATAAAGTGAGCACTAAAGATTTAACCTTCGAAAAAAATCACTAGCCGTTACTGCATATACGCCACCACTAGCAAGAGTTACTTCACTGTCTGTATGGATGGTATTATAGTGATTCATTGCATGTAGTTCTGTGTATTTATATAACAAACTTCCAGCTCACTTCAAATCAGCAAAAAACTTAAATGAATTTAAAAAAAACTGAAAGGCATGCTACTGGACTTTAATTTGTATTCAATAAAGGAATTCATGGACGGAAAAATATCCTGAGTTTGTGAATTGTAATCTTAAAAATTAGGTTAAGGAGTCCTAATCTCCTAGGAGTTTATGTTATATTTGTAACTTTTATTTCTTGTGTTAATGTAAGTCTTGTGTGCTATTGAATTGTATGTATGTACAGACCTTTGACGAGACCTATGCTACAAATCAAATCAAATATTTATTATTCCAAATGACTACATCACTTGTACTCTGTACATGTAGTATAGGAATTTGTCAGTACATTGTAAAACACTAAACACAAAATAACAAATGACAAATGTATTTACATATATACAAATATAGCACTATCAAAGCAAACTTGGTTCGAGTGATATATCATTTTGATGTGTGCGCAACCGCCCACACAATTCCAGCGACCGTTCGCGGCCTTCTTATAGCGATACCAGCCAGGATGGCCAGCATCGTCGGTGGCTAGCTGAGCGTAAGGAAAGCACCCTAGGGCTACCCCAAGCCAGCCAAGTCAACTGAGCAGGTTACATTAATGCGACATCCGCCCACGTGGTAGCTAACTGACCAAAACAACTAATTACGCACGTAACAAGGAAACCACCACCACCGCAACGTGAAGCAGCAAGTAATTTGCAAGGGACATTGGTAGTTTCGTCAGGCATGACACCATCGCGGATCCCGAGGTGTGTACTCGCCGAAGCACGTGCAACCCTAACTTCCAGTGCGGGCGGAAGGCAAAGAAAACCCATATATCATAAAACACAGCATAATT
>PNEQ01004321.1:6508-22494 GCA_003012365.1 Medauroidea extradentata
GGGGGGGGGGGGGCAAATTTTCTGTGGCTAGGTTCACGTGGCACAGATCCACGCAGAAGCGCAGCGTACCGTCCTTCTTGGGTGCTAGTGTGATCTGTGAATTATATCGGCTATTGGCTGGTTCAATCACTCCGCCAGCTAACATCTCCTTTATCTGTTCTTTAATGATTTTAGCCTGGTGTGGTAAATAACTTCTAGGCGGTGTGTAAATGGACTTTTGGGTGGTCAGATCAATATGGTGTTCCATCACCGCAGTGCGTCTAAAGATATCATTAGCCGCGAACACTTCCCTCCTCTCGTCTAGTAGACGCTGAAAAGCCTCTCTGTAGGCCGGGGGTACATCGTTCGAGATATCCTCTAACTTAACTGCAGGGGCACAGACACCGGATTTGGCTTGTGTACTATATGCTGTTCTACGCTCGACAGTGCCGAAGTGGATGCATGGTGCCGGGGTCTTCACCACTATGTTCTGTTCCATGTTCCAAGGCAGGCCCAGGATAGCATCCTCCCTCAGCTCCGGTGTAACCAAGGATGTCGTGATGGTTTCAATGCCTCTTATGAAAACTACAATGGTGGTACGGCCTATCGCGTGGCACTCTGAGCCTTCGGCAGCTAAGCGGAAAGGCTGATCTATTGCTGAGATGGATTTTAAGTTTACGAATTCTGGCCGAATGAATTTGTGTGACGCTGCGGTGTCCACCAACGCACAGCAGCGCTGATTTTTTATAGTTACAAGAATTTTGATTGAAGGGTGATGTTTACTATAAATCTGCTGGAGGAGAGCGTGCTGTGGTGTCTGGATTTTTGAGTTTACACTGGGGTGCGTGGTGACGTCAGACCCTGCGACCCCTACTGTCTGTTTCCCGACTGGTTTCTGCCACTGCTGCCAACCTGCCTGGGTCTGCTTGGCGCATTTCGGCAATCTTTGTGCCAATGTGGCTGACTGCCAGGGCAAAATTGACAAGGGAATGGTGGTGGCTTGCTGTAATCCAGCAGGCTGCGTGTTTTGTCATCGGCATGCACATTACCCTTTGAATATTCACTCTCATACCTTTCACTCCTTCGGTGCTGATGTTCGCCGCTAATTGCCTGCTGCCTCGGTGGTATTGACTGCGCAGATGTTGTGGGCTGGTGCGCACCACCGCTGCTGCACGGGGGTGTGTGTGGTTGTAGCGTGCCCCTGTCGAACAGAGCGGCAGTCTGTATAAACTCTTCCGGCTCGTAGGTCAGCAGTGGCAATAGCGCCCCACGTTGGGCGGCAAATTGACGTGGGTGGGGGTGGTGGTTATGAGTTAGATTCCGCTGGATAGCACCGGCAAAATAAAGCCTGGCAGCACCAGCCCGTTGTGACAGAACGGGCGCTCAGAATGAGGGACAGATTCTATTTTACAGGGTTATGCGTCAGAGGGCCGTGGCGTAGAAATAACACTCCCCCTACACAACACACTGGGTAGTGGGGGTTGAAGGGTCCGATGCCCTGAAGGCCGTGAAGCGGTAAGCCAATGAAATACATACCTCAATGATATCCGTATTTATTGTTAAGCATCATGCTCCGTACAAACTCCAAACACTGTTATGCGCTAAGCAGATCCGGCCCTAAGTCCGACTGGTGGGCTACACTGTAGTTAAAAACACCACGTGGGTGGCTAATTATTGATTAAGGCCCCTGTGCGGTTGGGTTGCAGGGGTCGAGGGGCACCTCCAGGCCAAAGAGAAGAGCATTACGGTTCTGTGGTTGAAAATTTAAACTATTGATACGCTGTGAATGATGTAAAGTTTTTTAGGGCCCGGAGTGACTCGCGCGTCCGTTTGCCTCGATTCGCCGCTTAGCGCCAACTGACGATTCCTTCCCTCGTCCGGCCTAGCACGGGAAGAAACCGCTGAAACACAAAATAAACTTACAAACATAGGGCGAAGACTTGTCCGGGAAAGGGCGTCAGTCCATCGGTGAATTTACTTTGCCCGGGTACACATGGGACTCTTGTGATTCCAGGGTATTGGTCGACGACTGCCATGCTGCCTCCTCACACAAAGGTCGATATTGTAACAGAGTGAATTATGCTGGAGGAGGGTGTTTAGGCCCCCTCCAAGCCTCGATGTATGACAATTGATACATTTTAAGAAAACATAATAGATAAATAGATAATACTCAAAATACAAATTTCGTGATTTGCTCCAGAGAAGGCTGGGCTCCTGAAACATACATGAATCGAAATGAAACACACATGTTCTTTTGAGAACCATTTGTATTTACACTAAAGCACTCGTACATTACTGGGTGTACTGAAGCGGGTGTGACCATTGAGGCCAGTCAGTACCTAAGTACGGATTGAAAACATGTTGCATACGTGAAATGCTAACTGTGTGAAACTCCGGGGGCCGTGAGTAGACCGGCGGGGCAGCGATCACGGGGGTGAAAGAAGTATGAAGATTCCGGCATTTCAGGATGAACTATTGCAGCTAAACGATAGACACAAATGTTGTTGACCCCGCGACGCATGTGCACACCCTAGGTTCGACGAGCTCTTACTGATGAGACAATGGCGGCGGGTGGGAGGCCAAGCCTCCCATTCTCACCAAGTCACGTGCCGTATCTTTTTTTACTTAACAAAATTAATCTTCATTAAGTTGGTGTCGCGTAGTCCTCGTCTGCATATTTTGCAAAATGTATCCTTACATGGATTGATCTAGGTCCCTGTAATTTTGTAATCACACAGTTCTGGTACATGGTGATGTGCTAGAGTTACGTGGTGAGACTGTACCATTAAGTTTACTACATCTAGTCATTAACCTATTTGCTAATCAGGTCATTTGCACACATTTTACCCTCTTATACAAGTCACATTTTAATTACTAAAACTATTACTGGCTTTCACGAGGTTAGTGTGGGTTCGTCATGTTGGTGGCCATGCCACACTGAACCGGTTGCAGTGACTAACACGAACACTACACTACATTGCTTTGGGTTGCGATTCCACTGCACTCATGTCTGAGGGAGTGGGACAACAGGTCTGTCTGCCCGGCGGCAAGCGGGCCACATCACACTTCTGTTCATTTTGTGGGATTTTGGCTTCGTTTACCTCGCTACATTTAGAGAAATTGTACGATTGATCACAAAATTCATATTATATACCATTTCGTACCTTTCTACAACACTTCCCACACTTGCAAATTATTACTTTCACAAGTTGCGGTTGCGAGTGATCCCGACTGGCTGACCATGCCGACACAATTCTCGAGCCAGGTGCTATCCTGATTAAAATTAACAACCAAGTATCCAAGCACAAAGTTCTCTAGAGTTGTAGATGCCAATTATTAAATATTTTTTATGTTTTTTTATTTATGCACACAAATTATAGTAAATACTACTAATTAAATTTTCGACTGCTACAAACTAACTCTGGAGACAGTATATAGCTAGTCCACCTCCTCGTTTTTCATATCTGCATGCAAATGTAGCAATGTGTGTAACTGACAAAATTTTGATTCAGTGTAAATAATCCAAATCTCTTGTGATGCTAACACATCAAATGGCTTATTTTTATAGGATACTATTTCATAGTAATTTAATTTCTTAGACTTTTGACGGCGTGAGTTAGCATCTGTAAGGACGGACTACAGTTGTTTTTCTGGTCAGCTACATAGATTTCTACGTTAAATTTGGAATTTCTTTCCGAGAAACTGGTAACTGAAGAATCAATATTTAGATCATGTTTATCACAATTAACTGAGATCATTACACCAATTCTAGTAATAATACATTAAAGTTACTCACTACAGTTCAGCTGGATTGCTTGCACTTGTGCAATTCCTCTTCATTCTCGATCCAGATTTGCTCACATTCGGCCTTCGGACGAAGATTTGGCAGTCCTTGACCCAAACGAATTTAACTTCAGGGCGCAGATCCCTGGCTTTCTTGTTTACCAGGTTGTATGGCGTGAGGTGTTCATTTACGTAAATAATTCTGAAGTCATTGATGGCATTGCTTTGACTTCCTTGACTTGGCACTAAACCTTTTTATTTTACTTTCATTTTTCTTCCTTTCTACACCTACACATCTGCGTCAATTAATTTAATTTATTATTTAATTGCCTTCTGTTGATTCCTTGTAAATTATAATGATCCAGGGATATAGAAGTAATCAGAGTTGTACAAATATAATGGGCCGGGGACTAAGTACTTTTGCTTGGCATATCCTATGCACAACGTTTTTTTACTTGATTGCTCTTCACTATTATAAATATCAACGAGCTATATAGTTAACA
The DNA here is from genome assembly GCA_003012365.1 of Medauroidea extradentata. Classification (NCBI taxonomy): domain Eukaryota; kingdom Metazoa; phylum Arthropoda; class Insecta; order Phasmatodea; family Phasmatidae; genus Medauroidea; species Medauroidea extradentata. The sequence continues at coordinate 10,774 of PNEQ01004321.1, forward strand.
AATAAATATACTTAAGTGTATGTATATAAAATACATTGGCTCTTATAGCGAAAACAATGTTTATGAGCAACAGTCAGCATAATACTTCATACAACAACGTCTCAACTATATAACTTCAAGTATTGGATTGGCTGGTGTCTACCTAGTCCATAGTCATAATCCTTGATGACTGTGCTGTTTTTGTTTGTTTGTTGAAGACTCGTGTGCCTGTGAAGAAATTCAATTTAAATTAATGTAAGTTATTGCCATTTGATAGTTATTACTGTATTGGACACTGTATAACATTTAGTAGATCGGGTTGCATTAAATACTGTTATTCATTAAGGTTTCACTGTGATATGTTCCCGTAATGTAGAAATTTTGACTTTGACATGCAGTTATGGGAAAACTATGCACTCTGAAATATTGTTCTTGAGAGGATAATATAATCACTAGTAACATAATACCATAATACTAACTAATGAACAAACGCTAGTTCGTACAAATTAAATTTTAGAATTTTTCACACTTGGACGACATTAAACTGCTTCCACGGTATAAAGAACCTCATAAAATCGAACCTGTGTCACAGTATGAGCATCGCGGTCTCTGTTTCTTCAAATTTCTGCAGTTTACTAAAAATATGTAAACAAGTTATTTTCTCTGTCTTCCTAGTTACTATTCAACATTAAAACATAACGTAAAAACACGTCATAACAAATATAATTGAAACCATCACTTATTCACTGCACACTGGTGACAGAGTGTGTGAAGACATGGTGTCATAGTTCGTACTCCGCCCCCTCCTCCCCAGCTGTAGGCTATGGGCCGTTATTTATGACAGTGTCGTACTCTTGATCATTCTCTCTTCGACCTAACCAACTCCCTTGTCGACCGACACACTCGCCCTCCTGCTGAGAAAAGTTCTAAAGGGACATCACACACGAGAAAAAACTGGAAATATGTCCTCCCGCCAGCACAACACACAGCTCTTTTTTTTAGCAAGAACGATCCTCACTTACGTAAAACGGAACTTGAGAGAGGGGAAAATGTTGTTTAACAATATTGAATTTCGCAGTTCTGTTTACATGAAATGTACATATTAAATGAATGCTTACATTACGGCATATGTGAGTCCATGTACGCGGTTGAATTATTTACAAATATTTATGTGTATAAATGTAACGTTTCTTCTGTATATATTCTAACAATTTACTACACTAAATAAACACACAACAGGTTCCTAGTGGGGGGCGGTCACCTACTCCGCCCCCCTTAAATCCACCATTGGCTGTCTCAGATGCTTCAAGTATAAGGGCAAAATCATGAAGATGTCTACTTAATGTGGCGTCGTGGTGGTTGATTGGTCAGACCATTCGCCTCCCACCAAGGCGACCCGGGTTCAAATCCCGACAGGGTGGGTCCATGGATTTTTGCTCGTGGGAATTGTTTCAGACAATCTCTGGGATCTCCTCTTTCCCTGCTCTTTCATTTCTACTCTGCTCCATATTCACCTCATGTCACCCGTCACCAGTACTGAAGACCTCGATGTTAAGCGCTAACCAAATTCTCTCTGTCACTCTACTTAATGTGCCAGTACATTATTGTTGGTTTTTTGTGTTTATACAGATGTTCCTGACACGCTCCGAATATGATCGTGGTGTCAACACTTTTTCACCTGAAGGAAGGCTATTTCAGGTGGGTATTATGACGTGTTGTTATAGATTGATTTTTAAAAATTTCTTCTTTTAAAATTGTTATCCAATAAAATTTAGTCCAGCACTTGATGAAGTCATAGGTAAGTACAGATTTAAAAACTGCAGGGAATGGAACTTAGTTTTCTTTGTCACTGTGTGTTGATACCAACAAATGTGATCAGACCATGAGCATTCTTTTAGGGCTTTTTAGTTTTGAAGAACAGAACTTTGCAGGATTTTTAGTCAGTAGAACTAACAGAGCTTAGAAAAGGCAGGAGGCCATGTGATCAGAATTTACTGTCGTTTAGCCTGGTACACGCTATCCATAATTCAGTCTAGAATTTCGTACCAAATTCTGTGCAAGTGGGCCTGCGACTGTGTGTACTGCAACTACGCTGGTTCTAGATAGAATTCCGTACTGTATTTCACAGATAGAGCCCGTCCTATTTTTAATTGTAGTGTACGTTCACGCACATGCACACTTTCAGCCCCGGCGCATGCGAACTACGCAAGCAGAGTTGCCAATGTGATTTGAATAGAAATAAAATTCTTGTTTCCTGCTAAATAATATAAAATAGTGTAGGCCTAACTTATTTGGGAATCACATGGGTGTCTCGTTTGTAAAATAGCTTGGGAGTTCTACAATTATACTTTATGGGTTATAGCAAGCAACAAGAATACAAACAAATTTTTTTTATTTATGTACCAAAAGTTGTTAGTAAACAGTGATACTGTGTACGTAACACAGAAGTTTAGCTACACAATTCTGGTATAAAATCGCTACCGATGTTTATGAACAGAGGTGAGTAAGGAATTGAGTACAGAATTATGAATAGTGTGTACCGGGCTTTAGATTTTAAATGTTTTTTTCTGAGCCCGCAGAGCTGTAACCAAGTTCGGGTTGTCATTTAGAACTGGTACAATATAAGTAGGGGAGACGGGATGATTGATATAGTTTTCAAAACATATTTTATTTCTTTTGCAAAATTCATTACCGGTACCGTACTTATTTGTAGTAAACATACATATTCAATTGATATTGTGTTAAGAATATGGTTTGGTAATAAATACAGATAAAAAGTTTATTCCAAGTTATACAGTCACTAGCAGTGCGCCTGCATCTTTGCTTGCGTGTATTACTCATAGCAGATAAGTCGTCAAGCGTTAGAATGACAAATCTGTTAGTTGGGATAACTCTGCAGCAGGATAAGTAGCTATAACTGTCCACACGAAAAGCAGTCTTTAAGTTTGTCCCAAATACTAACAGCGACTTTGCCTGGGCCTTATTTATAATCATAGCAATGTTGACATTCTGGAGTAATTACAGACTCTTTAATTTGAGAGGTTAATCAATTGAAATCTGTAGTTTACATGGTATTAAGACTGATTTCCCCCCAGCACAACCATTGGTGATGGTGCCCTTAGTAATATACTGGTTTTTCAAAACCTTCACTTCAAGTTAAGTGGCATTAGGGAATTTTGGCAGGATAATGTTTAACTGAAATATAAACCTTGAGGTTTGTAATAGGGTATCTAATGTGGGCTGATGCTGTAGAGGAACTACAGTAGATAGTGTGGACTAGATCATCAATTTTCACCACTTTTGAATGACTTCATCCAAATTGCATTAATTTTATCTGCCTTGCAGTTTTTATGTGTCAGACTTGAACGTTTGCATAGCCTTTAAAGGTATTTGAGCCCAGAACCTCCTGAACTTTTTTTTACTTACTTTAGCATCATTGTTGCAGGAACACCCCCTCAGTATCTCTACTGGTTATGATAGGTTTCATCAGGTGATATAAAACAAATGTCATGCCTTTTCAAGTAAAAATCATGATTATAGGTCGTTGGGTTCAATTTCTATCAATGTTTCTTCGAAAGTATATTTCACCCCCTGTTCACCTCCTTTTTTTCATTTCAAAATTCAGCATTTTTTATTAAATACAAAAATATTTTATTTATTGTTTTTATATATGTCAAATCATAGCCTACAACATTGTTATACACTGTGAATTTTTTTCGGTTTGGTATGTCAGTTGGTTTTAGTGGCGTACATAAAACCGTAAAGTGCAAATTTTGACGTTTACGACTCATTACGTAAGAACTATGAGAGATGCACAAATTTCCTATGAGGAAGATTTAATAACAATTTATGTCTAAAATAAGAAAAAAAATATTTGGTAGAATTATAAAAATAAAAAAAGACGTTGAAAACCGTGGTGAACTGTGCCCTTAAGAGTTAGTCGACCGTAACTTTTTTTTATGTTTGAGGCACGGAAAGGGGGAAGGCGATAAGTCGAATATAACCCGTACGTCAAACACTTCATCGCCTCTAGGCACGGAGTACTAAACTATCGTGCAGTGTTAACGTAGTAACGGTTTTTCAATGTGACTTCAAGCGATGACGCTATAATTTTATTTGTGGAAAGTATGTGGTAAAGTCTAATGCAGGTTTCTATGATTTTGTTTTACGATTATGATTGATATTTTCTCAGCTACAGCAATGTGAAAAAGTCATTTATAGCACTTTTTAATTATCAGACTGCATTTTTAAAATCATAGAGACTTTATTTGAATTGTGTTTTCTTTTTGTAGATAAACACATTAGAAACATTTTTAGTAACTATACATGAAAAACGACTATACGTACCACGCTACAGCACGTCTCACGCGTCATGTTAAGAAAGAATATGAATATTTTGAATATGAACAAACTACTAGGATACTAAACACACAGCCTCTAAAACAACAAAGAAAAGCTATTGATGCTGTGTTCGTTTCCAACTATTTTTGGCCAAGTATCACAGGCTCAGAGCCTACATGTGCTCTCAGAGATCACTGTCTCTTTTTGTAACAAACCACAAAATGTGTGATTTAACTAGAATGCGTGAAAGTAATTGTAACGAGGTACTATGACAAATTTATCCTACAAAAAACAAAATGACCATTCATTATCATTTTAGCTAATAACTGTGCTTTATTCATTAATTTTATGTAAACTCTGTAATTAATTATTAAAATATAAGTGCTGAGTCTTTTATTTTCTCAGACAATTTTCACTGTAGATTAATGTACTGTTTGGTAGTTCCATTTATTGTGTACATTGTTATATGTACTACAAAAATTTTTTTATGTAGGCTGTGTTTTCATACATATCTGTGTTGCATTTCTTGCATGTATGTGTGCGTAATGTTTTGTTCATTTTTATGTTTTTCTGTAGTTCTATATGTTTAAGTGCCACCTCTTAAAGATTTATCTGTTGGTTGACACTTAATTAAATATATTATTATTTTTATTATAAAAAGCAAGTTCACTATGTCATCTGTCATGACATAGTTTTCTTGAGGTTGGTGATGGTATTGGTTTCTAAATATTAACTTTCAGTTTTTTTGTTAAAGAACTTTTTTTTGTTTGTTCATTGGCCTTATCCCAAAATCAATGAAATAGTGATATTGACATGTAGGCCTACTGACGTAGTAAACACAAAAAGAATAAATTAGTCAGAAATGGCTACACGAATATTGTTTGACAATAATAATATTTGATCTTGCTGGCCAACACCTTCCTGCTGTTATATGCTCCTTTCCTTGTAGAGGTTGGCTCTGGTTGCTGGACCACTTGTAATCACATGTCGAGTTTCTTCTGTCTCATGCTTGTCCGTCCATGGGTCACAGTATTACCATGGAATAAATGTCGTCTTAGTAACCATTCTCAACTCTTCATTGAGGTGATGCGGTTAAATTGCTTATCACATACGTTGACCCAGAAAATTGTGTTACCAGTTGCATTTTGCACAAATGGATACAGTACAGTTTAGCTGCTCGTCTCCTACCGTTGTGGCTACCATTTGCTCCAGGGTGGTTATCATGTTGGAAGTGTGTCACACCCACTGTGTATGTGTGTTGAATCACATTTGTTGAAGGGCTGAGTTTTCTTGTAGCAATGCCGTTTTCTTCATACATCATTAACTCATTGCTGCTCCAGCTTCATGTCATGTTATACACCCAGCATGGCTTACACTTAGAGTAGCTCAAAAAGTTTGGTTATGAGATATTGCCATTTAAAGTTTTAGTGTAAAAAAATGGGTGCTAAAATCATTTAGGGTTTATATAAGTAATACCACATTTGTTGTTGTCAAACAATTAACGTTCATTACTTATACGAATAATGTTATATAGTACTATAATTATTTTTATGGTAGTAAAAGTATTTTAACAAAACAATATTAAGGAATCAACTAAAATATGTAACTATCCTGTATCATTAAAATGTATTAGTATTATCATTAGAAAGATTATTGAATGATAACAAAAAATTAAATCCTAACTCTAAATGGTCAATATCTGAGTTGTACTGTTATTATTGATATAGAGGTGTGACTTATAATATATGTAGAATAGAAAGAAATATATCTTAACTAGAAAATATTATGGAACTACATTTGGTATACCGGTATTCTTTTCCGTATAAATTAACTAAATTTACAGTACAAACGGTGAACTGGTCATATATGTTACATTTTATAGCTAAAAATGTCTTGCAGCATATTACAAAATATTTAAAATTATTGCTCGTAAGTAACTATCAGATTTTACCAAATTTATACATAACAAGAGTGTAGTTCATTCCAACCTGTACAATGTTTAGTTATGTGTGGTGAAATTGGCACTAACTTTATTTCAAAGTTTGATTCCAAAATTGTTCAATTTATCATGAAATGCCCATAGTAAAAGTATTGCTGGATTAAAATTTATTTTAAAAAATCAACTGTATAGCAAACATTAAGCTTTAAATGTCATTTCAATCTGTATATAGAGAATACACCAACAAAATTGTGTTTTTATAACTTTAATATGTAGTTTCATGTACATAGCCTTAAAGTATTGCTTTGGGAGCCACATAGATTGTCTAGTAGTGACATTCCTGTTAAATAGATAAATAGAGGGTTGTGGTGTGTCACTGCAGGTGGAGTATGCGATAGAAGCCATCAAGTTGGGCTCAACGGCTATTGGCATCTGCACGTCAGAGGGCGTAGTGCTGGCCGTCGAGAAGCGCATCACCTCCCCGCTTATGGAGCCCACCACCATAGAGAAGATTGTTGAGGTGGACAAGCACATTGGTAAAGTTGTGCATTGAGATTTTCCTTTTTCACTCTCTGTACTGTGCTCTGTATCTAGTTAACTTACATGATATCTTCAAAATTAATATTGTATCAACATTATTAACCTGTCTCTTTAAAATCAACATAGTTCCCACTTAAATATCTTTTTTCTGAACATTGTAGGCCTATTACTTTTTTATTTTTTGTTAGTGTTTTACATGTGCCTAACCGTATTAGGTTACATGCTATACACGCTTGGTTACGTACTTTACATACTTGGGTACAAGGGATATAGAATAGTGATGGGACTATTCTAGAATTTTGATTCTGATTCTCATTTCCTAAAAAAATTTTGATTACGATTCTCGTTTCCTAAAAAATTTTGATACTCTCCAATTCGTTTTTTTTTTTTTTTTTCACATGTCATACCGTTCTGGCAAGTAAGTAAGTCTATTATCTGTATGAATTGTTATTGTGGAATATAAATGCTATACACACTAACTTCAACAGAAAATATGAGGCACATTAGTTAATAAAATATATCTACCTAATTAAATCATATCCAAAGAAAGATAAAACTTTATACAATGTTATTGTAATTATAACACTGATAAAAGTGTTTTGCTAACATATTACATACGGTAGTTACAGGACTTTACAAACTTTAATTCAGAAAAATCAGAACATAAAACATTTAGAATGAGTTACCAAATATGTACAAATGAAAAATTAAGAAGAACAATGTAATGTTAATAATTAAAAAAACCTTATAAAAGTGTCATGCTATCATTAACACATATGATACTTAAAACTGGCTGCTAATTCATTTACAGCAGCAGAAACGTACACACAGAAAATAAACAATTTTACAACAAATTCTGAAGATACGTTCAACTGGTCAACATTTATGCTGCTGATGCGCCCCTACACATGTGTTGAGTTTACCATTTTCTTGCATGCATACATTACATCAACGAATAATGTATGCGGTACTCAAGAGTACAATTGGTGTAAGTCCAAAAGTTTATATCCTTGTGCTAAATATGTTTGCAAGAAACCCTTTTGTTATTCCTTCTCAGAAATCACAAAAAAATTGTTGTTGCATATTAACCTACAGCATTAACTAAATTTATGCTAAAATTTTTATATCCATACTCAATATAAACAAGAAAGCAGCAAACAGTGTTTATAGACATACAGTACTTGTGTTTTGATTGCCTCATATGGTTGTTTACTTTTGATATTCGTGGATATGTTGATTGTTGGCAAGAATTTAATAAATAACTGGACACTGGAGTGTGGTCGCCTTGCTAATTATTTCTAACTAGCTGGCCCTGCGAACTCTGTTCCGCCTTAGAGGCAGTAAGTAAGCAGATTTTGGATTAAGTATTTTAATGATTCTTTATTTTTCATGTATTTTGGTGCATAGGTTGCACTCTTAATTTGTTTTATTATCAGGCGCAAGAACAAGCAACGCAGTTGGTCTTCCTACCCGTGAACATGCTTTGTCGGGAAAGATTCGATCGTCTTGGTCGCGGCGTTTTCAATGATGATTCAAAGAGAATACAAATTACTGATTATTACTGATTATTGATTTCTGAGAAAATTTATAATTATCAAATTTTCAAACATACTTATGCATAGACAGAATTATGTTTAGCTGTCATTTGCGTTTTGTTATTCCATGTCATGTGTGTTTTTGTTATACCACATTTTATAGTGACGTCACACGGGATCGCGGTCGAACGGGATAAAAAGTAACCTGTGTCCTTCTCCTGGTTCTAAGCTACCTCCCCACCAATTTTCAGCCAAATCAGTTCAGCCGTTCTTGAGTTATAAATAATGTAACTAACACGACTTTCTTTTATATATATTGTGACGCGTCCTGCGTCTGTTGCGTGTAGTGTTGCTGTAGATCTGTTGTTATTGTAGTCACTGTAATGGACGTTGAGGTTATGTCTATAGGTGCATTACATTTCATAATATGCGGTACCGTTCAGTATTGCAATTTGCATTTAAATTCACTTTTCGACAGAGGCTTAGCTACCATGATTCTTCCGTCCAACTGGTCGTATGGGTCAAGTTCTACCCAGTTATTAACTTAGTAAAAAAAGAAACAAACTGACGAAAAAAGAAAGGAATATCTGTAACGAATAAACTCGGCCCTGTTTTCCTGTTCGTACACCCGCAACACCCATCACTTCACTACTGCCTGTGATAAGGCAGAGAAGAAAAAAAAGTCTATGTCCCTTTTAGTCACGCCAACGGACTCGAGGCTTTCTCCCCCATCTGCCCGACACACGTCCTTCCTCTCACGCCATCCCTGCACGACTGTTAAATCATGGACGCTCATGGTAGCTAAGGTATCCCTCGGCGGAGTGATACAACAGACTCCCAATTCCCCCAAAAGCAGTAAAATGACACTTATAAACACATAACAAACGATTCCAAAATTGGAATATATAGTTTTTACATTGAAATAAAATTGTTTATCCACACAAATATAATAATTGGGGACAAAAAGCAGGGTTCCCACAGACCTGGAAAGTCAGGGAAAGTCAGTGAAAGTCAGGGAAAATTAATTTGGTCAGGGAAAGTCAGGGAAACATGTTTTGAAACCCTGTGAGTCAAGGAAAATTACCCTAAGAGAGCAGAAAGTCAGGGAAAATGTTCTGAGTATGATATTAAACTGCTCTCTTCACAACCTGCACTTTTATCTGTTGTGAAGGCCACTTTTCCTCTTTTGCATGTTAGTTTTTCTGCTCATTTTATCTGTATTTGTGTTGTTTTATTATTATTACTATAATTATTATTATTTAGTGTAAGTTTTCAGATAGTCAAATATGGCATCCGCAACTTAGTTTATATGCATTTATTTCAATGTTACTGATTTAAATTGTTATATAAAATATCTTTTGCTTAAAAGAAGAGTGATGGGCAGCTATGGGGATAGTGGAGGCTGCAAAGAAAAGTTCATTGTATAAGCGTGTTATTATGATCATATTAATTATGGTCAGGGAAATTTTTAATGATTGGTCAGTGAAAGTCAGGGAAAAGTCAGGGAAATTCATTTTAATATTTCTGTGGGAACCCTGAAAAGTGCGCAATAGTGGAACTACTTTCGCGGCGCAATACCCTAAGCAACCCCCTGTGATGGCTGACCTATGTGCATCAATAACCTACGTCATGGAGAGAATTCCATGAAGCAAGTGATCAACCACAACGTCGGCGCCAGAAATCCTACAGCCTGGAGAAGCTTGCAACACCTGAAGTTACTCACTTCACCAGGGAAAATGTAATAATATGCTAAAATTGCCAAAACTCAAAAATTAGTCAAAATACAAGAAAAAGTTATATCATCAAAAATAATTAAAATTTTACTGTGGTCAATTTGAAACCAATCAAGCCAGGAAAATAATCAAATGACTCTCCTTTAAAATTCCGTGACTACTTTAATATTAAAATTTTGAAAAGATGAATTTAAATTAACATGTCCCCAATTGCTAGGTTATTGAATTCTGTTGCATCACACCGGAAACCTGACAAACTCACCCTGAAAATGCATATAGCCTGTTAAGAAAAATTTACATATAAATTTAAATAAGAAAGTAAAAACACTTTATAAATAACTAAACAAGATGGGGAAGTGGCTGAACACTTTATATATATATATATATATATATATATAAATAAAAAAAACACACACACACACACTAGCAGTCCCCCGCGGCTTTGCTCGCGAGTATTATTCGCAACTGGTAATATTTACTTCAATTGAAAAACCTCTTTGTACACAAGATTGGAACTTCAGTCATCAAATGTTAGAACGTCCAAGCGGCTAGTTCTGCAGCAGGATAAGTAGCTATAGCTGTCCACGAGAAAAGCAGTCTTAAATTTGTCCCTGACATTAACAGCGACTTCGTCTGGACCTTATTTATAACCCTGCCAATTTGACGCTGTGGAGTGGTTACAGACACCTAAGGTAAGAAGTGAATCGAATGAAAAACATCTTAGTTACCCCGTATACATCCATTGGTGACGGTGCCCTCAATTACATATTTTCAACATATTCACTGGAACTTTATTGCTATTACAAAGTTTCAGTGGGTAAAGGTTTTACGGAAACGTATTTGGTACAGCAAACTTAATATTAGTTAGTTGATATATCGTCGTTTTATTGCTAAAAGTGACCCAGTCAAAATGAGATAAAATGATAAAAATGCTAGGAATATGTATATATTGTTCACGAACAATTGCCCAAGTTTTAAGTATATTCGTCATTTCGTACTGTTGTGTCACAGTATAGAAACGTACCACATTTTTGTTAATATCTACAATTTAATAGTGTTTCAAACAAAATAACATTAATGACTTAATCACTTACGCAGTATACCGACGATATGTCAGCTGATGTTGTAGAGGAACCTAAGTGTAAAGCGAACTGCAATTTTACCCCTTTTAAAATACTACATGTAAATTGCACTAATTCGATCTGCCTTGTAGTTTTTGTGTGTCAGAATTGAACGTTCGCACGCAGCTTTTAATGGAATTCGAGCCCAGAAACTGCCGGAATTTAGATCTGAGTAACAAACAACAGCGTCATGTAACGTTGAAATAACTAATGAAAATATAATTTTATTAAAAATAAAATAAAATATCTGTGTTGGGCTCATAGAGGTTGTACAACACCACGTCTCGATAGGTTACTGTAGAGTGAAACTCCTGTATAGGTTGTTTCTCGCTGCTCGTTCCTGCTTTTCGGATCGTCTGCCTTGAATATTGACCAACTTAGTTTCATTCTTAATAATCACGTTTCTTACAAAGAAAAAAAAAAACACATATATATATATATATATATATATATATATATATATATTTTTTTTTAATATTTACGTAAGCATTACTCTGACGCGAACAACACCTCAATATCGCTACTGGTTAGAT
>PNEQ01004322.1:0-18915 GCA_003012365.1 Medauroidea extradentata
TCCCCAGACTTCTCTACCCTGCTCCTACTATTTCCCAGCCTTCTCACCCCCTCCTACTGCTCCCCAGCCTTTTCACCCCTCCTCCAACTCCAACCGAACCTTCTCACTCCCCCTCCAAATCCAACCCAACCTTCTCAATCTCCCTCCAAATCCAACCCAACCTTCTCACTCCCCTCCAACTCCAACCCAACCTTCTCACTCCCCTCCAAATCCAACCCAACCTTCTCACTCCCCTCCAACCCCAACCCAACTTTCCCAGTCGTCCTCTTACTCCAACCCAACCTTCTCACCCTGGTTCCTACTCCAACTTAACCTTCTCACTCCAGTTCCTACTCCAGCCCAACCCTCTCTCCCCGGTCCCACTTCTCCCAACCCTCTTCACCTCCTCCTACTCATCACCAAACCATCTTCCACCTCCTCACCCAAACCCTCTCCTTCCCGGCCAATTCTTCCCCCTCCTTCTCCTTCCAAAGACTACAAAGTTAATGCTCTGCTCCTTCAACAATATTCAGGGAGGTGATAGTACTGGTTATTGATATCAAAATAAGTTCATATGAACATGAGGTCAATATGAATCTGTTGCCAAGAATTATAATAAATAACATACTAATCTTATTTTCCATAGCTATAATAAGAAGATTACATGTAATTTTAGGCCAAGCCAATGCTTTCCAAATAAAGCCCTCCCTCCATTGACCTCAATGCTGTTAACTCGCACGGAACTATAGACACAAATTTTTTTAGAACGTTTCTCAATGGGGAACATGCATGTGTTGGGTATTGAACTAAAAACATTACCAGAATTTATATTTATTGCTAAATAACGTGTGTACTTAATGCCGAAACTTAAATTATCATCTAACATGTAATAAAAGTAGCCGTAAATGTAAGAAATTCAGAAATTTTCAAAACTGAATGAGAACGCTCTGTGATTGGCTTGACGTCACTTAGCGCAAATAACATCTTCCTAGTCTAGGCAAGGCCAGTTACGCTGTTTACTGTGTCAGTATTTCAATTTAGGCGCTAAAAAACGGCTTGCAGCCAATTATGTCTAAGGCTTTAAGTGTGTAGCATGGTGGATGTTTAAAGTAGTGGTGAATCATGCTACAGAATATGCTTTTAGTACAAATCTGCCAGACTTACGTACAGCTAATGGTTCGCACAATTTCAGGTCCGTATTTATAGCCTACTTGTTTCTCAGATCTCACCTGAGAGCATATCAAGTAAAATGTGATCATGGCGTGAGATTCACACACAACAATTAGTCATTCTTCAATACCATATTTAAACATTAATTGTTTAAATCATCACTAGCATATTCATATAAAATTTTACACAGAAAGCCATTTTCATGTAGCCTAGCCTCTTACAAGACACTTCCAAAAGCTGAACAACTCCTTTTTTCCGATGATTCTGCTCGATTGTTTGCCTTTTATTTTTGTAAATTTTCTGATTTACTCTTTAGTTTCTAATAGGATATATAAACATAAAAAGTGCCTGGAAATTAGTACAATGGTTCGTTGCTTTGTGATTGATCATAACGCCAAACGTTTATTTTTTTACAAAATTATTTTTACCAACTACGAACGTTAACTCAAACTTGGAATATCTTATAATTGTACAGATTTGTAGTATATATTGATGGGAACAGAATTACAAAAAATATCTGCTAAGCTTTCTAATATTTCGATATAAAATTTATACATTTTATTGTGTTCTGTTACCTACGTGACTTCTAAAACTCCTTGAGTTATTCCATGCTGCTGCTGTCTACCAGTGGACCTCGAACTATGTAAGACCTCACATAATGCATGAAACACAAGAATTTTTTGTATTTTCTAAAATGTGGTGTGCAAGTTATTTACTCTGACTATAATATTTCAATGATTGCCTTTAACTTAAATATTTGTATATAGATATTATTCTTTCTTCTGAGTCACTAAAGGCATTTATAAAAAAGTAACCTGCTTGAGTAAAGTAAGTATTCTAGATGACGTGTATAGAATGCTCGTTCACCTGAGGTCGGTCAGGTTGCAATCAATCTCGTGCTTGCTATTAATTCGTTTCACTTTCTGGACACTAACTTCATGCAGGACATTTTCTTAACGACTAAGGGTTGAAATTTTTCTACTTGGTTTTACTTGTATTTTGTAAATGCCTAGAGTTTAAATAGTGCTTAGTGTGTGTTTAGGTCACTCATTTACATTTAACTCACGATAATAATGAAAGTTTGCGGAAATATCATGTATAGAGCCTACCTCCAAATTGTTATGGGTAAGTATTGAAGACCAAAACATGAATGATTGTACTGATGATTCGCCGAACAATTTATATCCACTGCTTTCTGAAATTTTTTATGTTTTCGTTTAGGAACAAATAACTTCCAGAGTATTTTTAAGGACGTATTAGAACGGTTATGTATCATATATAAGACGTGAATAGCTATTGTTTTGCGCTAAGTCAATATTACTTTAACTTTCTGTCATACTTCTTGCAATGTGTGCACAACTACTATGTGTGGTAGGCAGCAAGCGGGCTTGATTTTCACCAGATAACATCACAGAGGGCACCATGCTTAATTCAAGTGTTTCAGCAGGCTATTAAATTAAGTTGCATTTTTTGCCGATTACACTTGATACAACGGATAGAAATTAAAAGGAAAATTTTATTATTGCTTAAAAATGCCTGCTGAATTGAATTACAACATTAAATATGTGGTGTTGTATGTTGGATGACCGGCTGATAGGTTCCACTGTTTTCGACCACTTAGATTGTTTATGATGAAGTGTGTTATTTTTAGAGCTGGGTCGAACGTTCGAATTTCGAACCGAACCCGAACTTTTAGGCTAAGTTCAGTTCGGAGAAAAATATTACAAAAAAAATAGTTCGAGTTCAGTTCGAAAATCTGCAAACTGTAAGTAATTAACGAACTTCTAAACGAACTCGCAACATATCACACACAGCATTCTAGCACATTAAAATATGTGATCGTACTGTTTACATCGGTACAGAAAACTGTTGCCAACTTCTTCCGTTGAAAAATCTATATTAGAGTGGTGATCATCGATAGACACACGCGGTAGACCAAGATGGCGTCGCCACACCCGCATGCACAATTTTCGTTCCATTTGTGCAATATGTTTTCATACGAAAGTGCAACGTCTCTCCAACTCAAATCTTGACTTTGAGCGGAAAAATTTTGCTCCTGTTCTCTTGTAGGTCTTTGATGGTAGTATGTTGCACGGGACTGAAAATTGTGTGGTATATTGTGTGCAAGTTACTGGTTTTTCTAATATTTATAAATAAATAAATTGACAGCGTATCAAACAGGTTGGTGTTTTCATATTTGTATGTTATATATTGGTGAACAAAGAATGTCTTTCATCGAAATACAGCATATGGGCAAAAAAAGTCTCTAAAAACAGCCACGTGTTCTTGTTTCAATCGGAATTTTTTTGGTACAAGCAGTCCCTTTGTCGTTAAAACCAACAGTGTATTTTATTATTATATTTTTATATTTGCCACTAGCTTGCATATAAAAATGGACACCATTAGTTGTGATTTCACACGAATGCGCTGGTTCCAAGCAAATGTATATTTTGAAAGTTTACCATTGAAAACTCCATTAGGCATCCCTGGCGTATTTTTGTAATTGCATTAAAAATACAAATACTTTCGTTAAGACCTAAATAATGTCAAACAAAAGTTTGGCAGACTTCTTGTATAAATTGATATTGTCGGCGACTAAATAATTTAATACACATAGCGGGAAAATACATTTCTGTTGGGCCTTGCAATTTGTGTGGCATGCGTCCTTTGGAAATAATATTACTTTGAACACATTATAACTTCATCATAACTTGTTACAAAGTGGCAGAGATTGTTACAAGTTATGACATAATGTGTCTTATGCACATTTTTGTAGGAATGCTTTAACTAATTTACACACAATAGGTGAAGTTAGACAGAGGTTATTAATATAGGTAAGCCTATACAAATTCTGCTACTGACGAACATTATAGTGCCCCTCCTACAATTTTCTGTCCCTCTGCTGTAAAATTTTCAGTGACTGACCTAAAATTTATAATTCCTCTTTCCCTGCTCCACGATTTTATGCCCCTGCCACACATTTTTTTTTGTAATTCAACTACTCTGCAATTTGTTATGCTCTACCATACCCGAAAAGTTTCTGTACCTCTGTCATGATCCTGCCCTTACATTTATGTAGTACAACACTTCAATTTTCACTACCCCTATCTGACAATTTTACCCTACCTTACAATTTTCTGTACATCTGCTCCATGATATTTAGTAGGCCTAATCTTTTTTTAAGAACACTGACAAAAATTTAATCATTGTTTAGCACAGGCCCAGAGGGTTTGTTTGGAAAGAGCATCATCATGTGGCGTCACACTAATGGTGTCCATTAACTTGGTACCTATGTTAGTCATAATGAATTCAGATGCTAAGAAGTTGTTGAATAAACAAATGTGCAAATAATATACTGAAATATTCATCTAACGTTATTTTTAATAGTGTTTTGCAGTAAATGGAAATCACAATAGTCAAAAAGTCAAAATTGAAAATGATCTGTAACATGTCCTGAGCTTATGCTATTTACCATAACAATTTTATCCAACATATTCCACTGGTTATTGGTTTTTATAGGGCCAGTTTCTCATGTCACATTGATTGCTAACTATAAATTAATATTTGTTGCCATTAAAAATATCTTAGCATACCACTTTCGAAGTGCAGTAACTGGCATTTCAATACATCCAAAAATTTTTATTTTCAGGTTCATGACGAAATAAGTAAAACCTTCGTCAAGTAACTAGGCTAATGCAAAGTATTGAGAGCAGCAGTAGTATTCGGCAACATACCAGCATGCAACATTCTCCTGAAACTGCGGGAGCTAATCAAGCACCAATATGGAAATTTTTCAAGAAACATGAAACTTTGGAAAATAGTTGTTGCAATATCTGCAAAACAGTTCTACAAACTCCAGGGTCAACATCTACTCTGATACGACATCTCAATACCAAGCATCCTAAACATTATGAAGATTACACTGCAGACAAGAAACGGAGAAATGACAGAAAGGATTTGTAGAAAGAAAAGAAAGGAAAAATAGATTCAGCGCAAACAAGGATTGAAGATACATTCAAAACCTTACCATCCAACAGTACACGTGCAACTACAATCACAAACAAAATTGAAGAAATGATTGCGCTAGATTTCCAACCAGGATCAGGGATTTCGATCACTACTTACAGTGTTGGAACCAAAGTACAGTACATTCCACCATCAAGAAAGTAGTTATCAACTAAAATTGTGCCTGAAATGTTCAATAAAGAGAAAGCAAAAACACTCATGAAATTAACAGAGGAAATACAAACAACCACTTCAGTTTGTTTCACAATCGATCTCTGGACTTCAAAGGCACAGGAGTCGTATATGTCGTCGGCCATACACTACGTGCCACATACATTCACTATGAGCAGTCTTATTTTGGAATGTGCACATTTTCCTGGCAAACACACAGGAAAGGCAATTTATGAAAAGGTGAAGACTGTGAGTTCAAACTGAAATATACTGTATTTGTTGGCATATAGGACGACCCCGCATATAAGACGAGTCATGGTTTTGAAGGTACAAAATCTTGAAAAAAAGTAAATTACTAATTTTGAAATTTCCGACAGAAAAAATATTTATTTTTCCTTTGCCATAAACATTAAAAATTATGTTTAAATATTTTCAGTGTATTTATTACCGGCATATAAACATCATAGTAGACACATAAACGAATAACATTGGCTACTACTGCTCTCAGCGCGCCCAAGAGCCAAGGAAATGCATGCCGGCGGCCGGCGATTTCTCCGTTTGCCGGCAGGTGTGCGTGACTTGGCAACGCCGGACTGAGGCACGCCGCGCACTTCATGGCAACGCTGGGCAACAACAGCTGCTTGTAAGGTCATCCCATTCCTGTGCGCTGTCAGCCAGCCTAGCACTAGACGGTAGACACGTGAATGTGTGGTATGGTACCTAGATCCTCATTTTTTCCGCCCGAGAGTCTTGTGCTTGCGAGGCAAAGGATGTAAGCATGCAGACCTAGATCCTCGTTTTCTCCGCCCGAGGGTTGTAGGCTGGCGAGACAAAGTATCTCGACGCGCGCTCGCATCGATCGCCGCTTCGCTGTGAGGAAGTGTCCTTTATTACGAATGGCGCTCATCAAAATTTTGTACCGTTAATTTTACTAAAATAAACGGGGCACTCATTTTCATTTGTGACGAAAAACGCAATTCCTTGAAACATCATACAACTCCACAGCTTACAGCTTAGCTTTCAAACGATTTTTAGCTCCAAAAAATTTTTTGCACCCTCATATAAGACGAGTAGCAATTTTTGAGGGCCAAAAATATGTAAAAATTGTCGTCTTATATGCCGGCAAACATGGTAGATGTGGAGGACACAAGTTCACTACAGGTTATCTTGGTAACTGACAATGCCAGGAATATTGCTTCAGCATTCAATGAAAATCTTGTAAACCATCTTACATGCACAGCCCATACACTGCAGTTAGTTATCAATGATGCAGTTAAAGAGAACAATATGGAAACTGTTCTCAAAAATGCAGAGTATTAGTTGGCCATTACAAACACAGCACGTCAGCGTTACAAAGATTGCATTCCTGCCAAGACAGACTGAAACTTCCCAAACACAAACTAAAGCAGATGGTAAAAACATGCTGGAACAGCATTTACCTAATGCTGGAAAGACTACTTGAGCAGAAAGATGCCATCTGCATTGACTATCCTCAGTGTGGCAAAGAAGAAATAACTGTCAGAGACTGGCAGATTATCGAAAGTTATGTGGCTAATTTAAAACCATTCTACGAAGCAACTGTTGAACTGAGTCGAGAAACAGTGCCCACACTTTCAATGGTTCTACCAATTGTTTTTGGTATAGAATTCAAACTCAAAGGAAATATGAACACCTCAAGCAAGAGTGATAATGTAGGCCTACTATTTACCAAGAGCCTTCTGAATTCCATGAAGACGAGATTCCATGCAATGCGCAACAATGTTGCATACTTGCTGCCCATGATTTTGGATCCAAGGTTTAAGGGTGTAATTTTAGAAGACCATGAACTAGCAAGATCTGTAGTGCTGTTGCAGAAAGAAGTTGAGACAATAAAAAAAACAAGCGACGACTGCGGATGTGGACAGCGAAGAAGAACAGAATAATGACATTGAAGAACTACATACAGGAGTAGTCTGGGAAGCTCTGAGGCAGAGCATGTCCCAACAGAAGCAAACAAATCCACAAAAATGTGAAGATTCCATTAGGAAAGAGGTACGTGATTTTTTTTTGTTGCTATGTCTAACTGTGTAAACCTATACTTCAAATGTTTATCCACATGAGTTCCTCCTTTTCGGATTTCAGAGTATGTACTTTGATGAGCCACTCATTGCACAAAATGATGAGACACTGATGTGGTGGACGGAAAACAGAAGTACTTACCCCAACCTTGCTCCAGTGGCCCAGAAGTTCCTGGCAATTTCAGCTACATCTGTCAGCAGTGAAAGACTCTTTTCTAAGGCTGGGCAAACAGTAACTAATCGAAGACAGAGCCTTGCACCACGTTCTATAGAAATGTTGACATTCCTACATAATAATCTTTAAAAAATATGAGTTGAACAAAATGACTTTTGGTAGCATAAAAGTTTATGTAATATGTATACAGTAGAGTCTCGTTATAGCGAAATGTCACGGTTCTGGGTTCAAACTTCGCTATAACCTAATTTGGCCGATTCTGACCCCTAAACCCAAAAATTGCATTAAAACTGTCTTTAATATTATTTAATTACAAAGTAGTACGTTATTTTAAGGAAATATAGGTTTATTTTAACGGGTAAGTATGCGCTGGTTACAATGACACCCAACAAGTATGGGTGCAACTATTAGCTAAGTCAAAACGGGCCAAAATCTCCGCCGCGGCATGTAAGTAGGGCTATCAATTGCTGGACCGCCTCAATGGTGTCTCGCCCGTGCGGGCGTGCGGCAAGAGTGTACACGCCGGCAGTCAACATGATTACACTGCCGGCCGCTGCAGACCAATGTAATCAGTTTGACGAGTGTAGCAATTTATTTATTTATTTCAGCATGCATGCTCTGATGATAATGCTGTGTGCCCTTTCACACTATGGCACGTATCGTATAATTTGTGCGCTTGCCCGAGACATATAAGTCTGCTTGGACTGGTGAATAATTGTTCACTTGTCTGTTGGGCGGTGTTATTTGCCAGCAAAAATAAGAGACGCCAACATTGGTAGTTACTTTATTTTCGCATACTAGTAGTGAACTGTGTTTAGCGGCGGCATGAAGTTAAGTTCGAAGTCAATAAGTAGTAACAGAAGTGCGCGCATGTGTATGCATTGACATTGAGCAAGGTCACAAGTTTGTGATTTTATTCCAGCAGGGTGTCGACAGAAAACACGTCTGACCTACGTGAGCGCTACCAAATCTAGATAGACAGTTCGTTAACAAGCAATGCTAAAGCTAGACATGCTCGTTTTCACACACGGCCCACCACCCGTGATTTTTTTCTTTACTTTTTATTTTTCTTTCTTCCCCTTCAGCTGTTTAAACAGACTCGTTCCAAGACAAAAAAAAAGTGACTTACTCATGTTCTCACGTTATTCCTGACGGTGTGCACAATACTTTAACAATGCAACGGCCAGCCCGCAAGCATTTATTGCTTCTCGCTCAAGTTTATGGGACGTTTAGTGAGTTAAATTACAATTTATAATTAGTGTTCAGTAAATGTTGAAACTGCCATTAAACTAAAAGATAAAAACACGTACGGCCGACTGTGTGAGCATGAAGGTGAATCAGGAACAGCAAATGTACTGACAGTTACACAGACACAGGATGCATCCTCTCGTCCGCCGTCCTTGCTGCTTATCTCAAAAAGCTGAAGGTCTACGGAGTAAAACACGAGCTGTAGCAAGCTCAGCAGAGATAAGCACGAGTAGTTGTGTGGGTGCGTGTGTGAGTGAGAGAGACAGCGTTATCGTATCTCCCAGAGGCATTTCTTCTGTATGCGTGGTGTGTGTGAGACTCAGGTATAGCACAGCCGGCTGCAATTATTCTTAGTGAAGATACAGCATATGTCCACTGTTATTCAGTCAGAACACGCAGTTCTTGTTCCAAATAGCCGTGTCGTCATCTGAGCTGAGCGGAAGCTTTTTGGGAGCGCCTCGGGCTACGTCGCCGAGGATCTACGCACTCTCCCAGAACATTTTTCATTTTCTAGGAGACTTTCCCATTTTATCGCAGTTTCTTAGCATTTGTGAAAATTTCGGGCCTCTAATTATAGCTGAATTCTAATGAACATACAGTATTTTAAATAATCTTTCCTGCTCGTGATGTTAACTTTTTCCATTTTATTCCTTAAAAATTATTTAAAAAAAATTTTTTTTTTGGCGGGCATTGAGAATACTGTCGTAGTTGCGGAGCTCAACTGTACGTTTATCAAAATCCGAAATCGTAATCCAAAGTCGTAATCCGAAATCGTAATCAATAATTAAAATCATAAACGCAAGCTGTATGTGAAACTAAACACGGTTGAAAGCACAATGATTAACAATGGAAACGTAGCCAACGGTCACCTGTATCGTAAAGGGGTGGGGGAAATAAAGGACGCAATTATATTTTTAGAACAACGCGCGCTTGTGTTTGGAGAGGGAAGCGAGGTGGCCAGGCAGAAGCTTGACTCACGTGACAGTACTAGCGGGCCAGCTCGGAATGGTAAGGGGTGACGGCAAGAGGGTCGCATCCGGCTAACAAACACCTACTCACTTCACAAAGTCACGTACATCGCCGCAAGCCTGCTTCACATGGTCACGAATCTCGCTGCAAGCCTGCTTCACACGACTCACCATACAGGTTTCTACTCATAAAATTCACATTTTTCATGGAATTTTTTTTTTAATTTTTTGACCGTTACTCAAAAAGACTTTGCTATAACCGTGTTTTCGCTATTTCCGTGTTCGCTATGACAGGATTCTACTGTAGTTATTTCAGTGTGTGTTCTGAAAAGGCACTTTCTATAGGCCTAACTTTGCTTGTGATTGTTTATGTTTTGATTATTTAGTTACAAATGTTATAAAATAAAGTATTTATGTTTTACCTTATTTCGGCAATGACAAATACCACTTAAATATCTTTTAAAAAAATGTCAAGTTCAAATATTTTTCACTATCGCAATAATGAAATAGGTAACAGTTTAGTTTGGGTTCGGTTCAAGTTCGGCTCGTGTTCCTGAATAACAGAAAGGTTTGGTTCAAGTTCGGTTCGAGGATCATATTTAAGGTTCAGTTCAAGTTCGGATTCGAGGGAGCTATTGCTACATAAGTTCGAGTTCAGTTCGTACTAGAAATTTGAGTTCATCCCAGCATCAGTTATTTTCCTTGTAACCGAAACGAGGAACATAACTGCAAATAAAACAATTTTACGGCTTATAAATGTTTACAGTAAAATGGGGCTAACAACCATCCCATATTGTCCTCCTGTACATATTTACTTTTTTCATCACAATGACCAGTACTATAACCTGCCAAAATATTGCCCTTTTCTCCCGAGACAGCCTGTATAGGCTATATGACTAGTGCATTACAAAATAACATGAATATGAAATACAAAATAGTTTTTGGGCCCAACAGAAAGTACTAAAGAAAAAAGTTACTGTAGTACCCTGTTATAATGAGCCCTTGTATAACATTTTCCTAGTTATAAATATGGCTTCTTATGTTTGGTCCCTTAAACTGTCTTATAACAAGAAATTACATACCTTCTTATTAGGAATTTCCTTCTATAATGTACACATTTTTTAGTCCCTTCAGAAACTTTTTAACAGGATTCTAGTGTGTTTAAAATGTGCCACCTGATGAAGCTGGCCTAGCTATGAAACGCCATGCACCTCAACATTCTGTCCTCTTATTCAATTGGTTAAAAGTACCATATTTTCCGGCATATAAGACGTCTATTTTTACATATTATTGGCCTTCAAAAATTGCTACTCGTCTTATATGAAGGTGCAAAAATTTTTGGTAACCTAAGTATCGTTTGAAAGCTAAGCTGTAAGCTGTGCAGTTGTATATTGTTTCAAGGAATTGCATTTTTCGTCACAAATGAAAATGAGTGCCCCATTTTTTAAATAAAATTTACGGTGCGAAATTTTGATGATCGTCATTCAATAAAGGACACTTCCTCGCAACGAAGCGGCGATCGATGCAGTGGAGCGCGTGGTGAAATACTTTGTCTCATCAGCCTACAACTCTCAGGCTGAGAAAACGAGGATCTAGGTCCGCATGCTTACATCCTTTGTCTCACAAGCACAAAACTCTCGGGTGGAAAAAAACGAGGATTTAGGTACCGTACCACACATTCATGTGTCTACCGTCTAGTGCTAGGCTGGCAGACAATAGCGCACTGGAATGCAATGACCTTGCAAGCAGCTGTTGTAGCGCGGTGTTGCCATGTAGCGTGCGGCCTGCCTCAGTCCAGCGTTGCCAAGTCGCGCACAGCCGCCAGCTGCCGCCGTGCATGTCCTTGGCTCTTGGGCACCCGGAGGGCAGTAGTAGTCAATGTTATTTGTTTATGTGTCTACTATGATGTTTATATGACAGTAATAAATACATTGACAGTATTTAAACTAAATTTTTAACGTTTCTGGGAAAAGAAAAAAAATTGGTCGGTTTGGAATTTCAAAATCAGTAATTTACTTTTTTTCATGTTTTTGTACCTTCAAAACCATGACTCGTCTTACATGCGGGGTCGTCCTATATGCCGAAAAATACGGCAAATGTATGACGTCCTGTCTATAACTACTAGTATTTTCAGCTGATGGGCCAAGGCATGATCCAGAATTTGAAACAAAATCACATTATCTTATTACTCATTTGGCAGCTGAAGTTGGATCCATGGTGCAAGTGAAATAGGTTACATGCTATGAGAATATTTCTATAGTTTGGAAGGCATTTCCTTGATTATAGTCTGTAAATTTTAAGATATTTGATGAATTATTTGTAATTATGCTATACACTAAAATTTTTTTTGCAAACCTTTTTTTCCCCTTGAAAGTATTTTAAGCAGTTTTTAAACTATTTTCATAAATTTAAGTGGCAATATTTGAATCAGGCTTCTATTAAAAAGTCCTGACTAATTAAAAGTTTAAATTATGTATGGCTCACTCACCTTCGTCATCGTCATCATCATCATCATCTCCATCACCATCATCTTTCTCACTGGAACTACTGTCATCATCATCTTCATCAATGTTGATCTCATCAGGATTGACGACTCGAGATGTATCTGTGCCATCTCTGTCCTGTCCTTGGGTCTCACCCCTCACGAACATGATACTGCCACCTTTCGGCTGTTGTTGGCCTGTCAAACACATTTCCCATGAATCTCCAATCATTAAGTACAACTTATTTAGTATAACACTGATTTTACTAGGCCTCATGATGCCCAATAATGACCTCGTAAAATAGGGATTCGACTGTACGCTGGTTGCTGTTTAAAGTGACATTGCTCACTGAATCTCAGAACATTGCGAAAGTATGTAAGTGACAGACTGTCCTAAGGATGCTTACTTTAGTTTCAGGGTATAACATTAACACCAATCACATATAAATATGAAAGCATGCAGTTGATACTTGTGTACAGTAGGTATGCTACAAACAATAGTACATTGTACTGCCATTGCATTAACATAACCATGTATTTTTCAACATGTCTAATGTTTCTTTGCACTACATCTCTTTACAAATCAAGATGAGTGTTGCATTCAAATAATTTACTTTGACATGTATCATGCAGCGTGCCCCTTCATTACAGCCCGTCTGGAGCACCGCAACTTCAGTACTGACTGCATCCTGCGGCGCCAACACAAGGGACGACACCCCGACGCCACTGACCAACCCACGTCCAACAAGGCCTAGAGAACCCCACACATTTCTAGAAGCATAATTCATTGATAACTCACTGGAAATCACATGTTAAGAAATCACAACCCACACTTAGAACTAATTTAATGTATCACAGTGACTGTGTGTTATGAGACAGACAATGTTAGTTACCCAGACGAGGAGTAACCTTCATTTGCAATTAAACAGCCAGAGGAAATAAAAGTCGTGCTTAACCTCAACAAGGCGCAGAAACACCCCTCCCTACGTGCTCGCCAAAATGGACTCACCCAAGCGGCTAGACTATGCCATTAAATTGCTACAGTAACATAAATAATAATCTGAGTTGGTTAATATCAGTGTTGGGTTTTATTTACATTTTTAAATGAGCTATCACTATTTGCTTGATTATTTATTACTTCCCTTTTAATTTAGTTACGTAAACTACAAGTTGCATCATTATGCTCACAGAACATTAATAAACATTCCCAAACACAATTTCGGACTCTAAACATAAAAAATAATTAACTAAGAATTTCTAGTGCTATATTTCATGTAAATTGTAGTGTTTTATGTTTTGTGAGGTTTTGGAGTGCTCAGCGGCTGAGGTTTCCTTGAGCCCGCCTCAGGCACCTACACTTCTTTGGTCCCAATCATTTACCGTACAAT
The DNA here is from genome assembly GCA_003012365.1 of Medauroidea extradentata. Lineage (NCBI taxonomy): Eukaryota > Metazoa > Arthropoda > Insecta > Phasmatodea > Phasmatidae > Medauroidea > Medauroidea extradentata. Next base: position 13,644 of record PNEQ01004322.1, read on the forward strand.
AGCTCCTAAAGTTTTGGAACCTTTGGAATAATTAATTTCAGTGCCCAGGGTATGCTCCCCCCTTGTCGACTCGGTTCACGCCCAGGGGCTTTTATTCCGTATATTTCTTTGTGTCGTCAGGCACTTTAGCGCAGCACTGCCCTTCGGATGGGTTAAGTCCGAGCCCGATCAAGTCATCGTCACTGAGTTGCTGTATCAGTGGAGTAACAATGTACGTTAAAGTTAAAAATAATCACGTATCCCTAAATTTTTGCGCGTGTGTTATTAACTTCGCAGCGTCTCTGCGCATCAGGGCGCAGGACCCTCCAACCCAACTCCAGCATTATTGGGTGTACAGATGCCCAAAATCCCTGTCGAGTGTGTTTGTATCAGGCATGGGGAGAGCCTTATTACTCCCTGGATGTAAGTATCTCACGACAAGCGAGGAGAGCTCTGAAGCCCGGCCGTCAGCCACACGACCCTGAGACAACCTCGCTGCAACACACCGAGTGCCGGTTCTCTGCTAACCAGCTGGTGCCTAGTCGGGAAACGCACCGCGGTGAGACAAGCTGCGGGACACTCAGTCTAACATTTACCAACTTCACTGGGACCTCTCCACAACCCTCACTCCCATCGACTTGAGCCAAGCATGTTTAATAGATATTGTAAATTTACAAGTGTGGCATAAAGGCCACAAATTCCTATATATGATCTTTTTGTATTATTTTAATTTAATCATTAAAGGGAAGCAGATACCGTAAAACTGCTATGTAGAAATTGTTTTTACAATCTAAACAAATTTCTTCAATTTAAAAAATATATTTTTGACTAAGTACGTAACAATGAAAGAAAATTTTTTTTAAAAGTCAGCAAAGGGCCTGATGCGCTAGTTTCACGTGAATATCAGACAGTGGGTGCGGGCGGAGTGGCTGCAGCTACGAGTGACGGTGAACCAGCTTTGCCAACCGTTCGGTCCTGACCGTACATGTACGGTAATTTTGCTGTGTGTGCGGACGTATGGTCCAGTCTTTGGATTGTACGCTATTTATACGGTCCTAGCACATTCTAGGAAAATAAGTTAAAAATGTTTTTGCTGAAGGGTTGGCAACGCTGCGGTGAACATACACTAGACAAGGCACGGAAGTTGATGCGCACGCACAGCACAAACTGGCTATCGGCTGAGGGAGGTGGGGAGTATTGGCTGGCGAGGACAGTCAGGAGTGGTGTTATCTATTTTTAGCAGTGTGTTTCTTACAGCGCGAGGAGGAATGTGAGAGAGGAGTGCAGGGAGGAGTGAGTGTCAAGACGTGAAGTGGAGGAGGAGATAAGGTAGCCTTAGTCATCACGATTCACGTGTCACATGTCAGTGTTGCGCGGGCGGCCTAACTCACCCGGCGCGCGTTTCAACTGTATTCCAGCTAAAGTTACTCACATTTTTTCATAGATATTTTTTTTTGTTTCACAGCTGCACATCACCAATTTATGATAACTGTAGTATGTTATTGTTTAATGTATGCAAAATTATTTTTAAATAACATTTTATTGTGCTCTATTGCACTTTGCTTAGCTTTGACCAACTTTTATAATATTTATTTTATTTTTTCCAGGGTTCCTGGAAATTATGTATTTAGATTGCTGATGTCGTTGGATCCAATGTCGTTAGATCGGGGTATTACTGTAGAAACAATTTTAAAAATATATCTGTAGCAGTTGTACAGTATTTGCTCCTATTCTGGATATGACAATAATTCAAGCCAGCATAAATATAAAGCAGTAACCTTAAGAGACCAGGAATTTTACATGTTTGTTCCAAAAAATGTTTATGAAATTCAAGAAAATTTATACATGATATCATTATTTGTGTGTGCAAATACCTTAAATACATAAAGTCTACACTAGTTATACAGCAAACTTACAGCAAGCTACACCAGTTCTTGAAGCAACCACACAACTTAATGCAGCTTACGTTTCGTAGTGTCAATATCTATCAGTTTCTATTTTAAGAGGGTTGTGAATCAATATGTTATTAAAAAATTTTTCTGCATGTACAAAACATTAGGTTTTACGTGATTTCACATGACAACAGTATAATTGAACCCTGATTCAGAAATAATGAAATCCGCTGTTAATTGAAAAGGTTTTCAATTTTTTTAAAATATATTATTTACTAAAAGGTTGTATCAATTACTACAAAAAAACTATTAAAAATACATTATTTACACTGACTGTTAGAAACTCTGGCCACAACAGTGACTTTGATTTAAGCACGTGCAGCCATGCACCTATTAATATAATTCTCACACAAAATAAAAATATCTATTTCATCCTTTACGCCCTCATACGTAAACTTTAATAATGCAAACGTTTTACGGAAATAATCATCTCCATAGTTTATCGCCTTCAGCATTAATACAAAATCAAATTATAAAAATTATTCGTATTTAAAAAAAAATGCTGAAACTGAAAACAACAATTTTAAAAATTCAAAAATTCTTTTTTAATACAAATAATTTTTATTCTTTATTTTTATGAGCATGACATTGTAGCCTGCAATGTCTTTATCCACTGTGATTTTTTTTTAGTTTGATATATCAGTTGGTTTTAGTATAGTCCTTAAAACGGAAACATGCAAAATATTACTTTAACAAGCCATTACGCGAAAACTATGAGAGATAAATAATTTCATAAAAGCCAAATTTAGACACATTTTGTGTCTAAAATAAGAAAAAAAAATATATGGTACAAATAAAAAAGAAAAAAATGGTGATCAAAATTGTGGTACACCGCGCCCTTAAAAGAAATATTTTCGAATCACTGCAAAACTGAAGAGCGAGGCCTTCTTAATTCTCTTGCCGACAGACTGTAATGGTTTTCAACATATCTAGATTTAGAGACTGCTGTACTTGATTTAAGTTGTGTACAGTAATGAAATCAGAAACAGCATCGATCAAAAATATATCATTATTTTAGCATGCTGAATTATTATAAATACATTTTTATTCATAAGTAAATAATTTATTTCGCACACACAAAAATAACTGAAATTGAAAATATTTTTTAGCGAGCAATACCAGAAATATGGATTTCACAAGCGTAGCATACAAGCCTCTACAACTACCACATATATTTTACTGTTGTGGGCTCTGTAACTTTTAAATCGGGTTAGTATGTTTGTCTTTGCATTTTCACAGGATTTTTCTATTCTTTAAAAAGTGTTGGAGGGAAAGAGAATCCTACAATAAGTAGGGGTGTGCGAAGCTTCGCATTGTCGAAGTTGAATCAAAGATTTTTGTTCCTTCGACTTCGTCTTCAACCAATAAAAATCTTCGAGTTGAAAGTTGGTCGAAGATAACCACAACTCGCATCAAAACAAACAAAATTATTTGTGTGGAGCAGGTAATTTTCCGTTTATTTGTAATTGTATTATTCTGTATGACTTTTCACTTAAAAACTCAAATGCTTGGCACAGTGGTGAACTATTTATTTTGTTTAGGCTACATTCGGCGGCACAATTTCACTTAAGCCGGAGTCACAATAATCCAACAAAACTACGCCGGTGCAACGAAAACAATATATGTAGCCAGTAAATCAGTAAGTACAGTAAAGTACCGTTTATCCAGACTTCCAAACACCGGAATATTCTAAATAACGGACATATTAAAAATATTTCCCTACATACCTTACGCATCAAACATTTTTTTTAGCTCAATACCACTGTAATTTCTGCTTTCCCGCGAATATATATTATGTAAACAACAAAGAACTAAGAATCATAGAAAACTGCATACCAGTAGTACTGCAAGCTTTAGAGTAAAATCAGCATTAAAGTGGTCCCGATCACGGTCTTAGAATTATGGCCGTGGTCCCGATCACAAATGAGAAAGTCTTAACGGAGTGTGGTGCCTCCATGTTGCTCATTCATCTATGGTGTTGCCAACGACGTTATTGTATACGTTTCCAGTTCTATATTACGGCGGCGATTTATTATGACTTTAATCTTAAACCGTAAAGACTGCAGATTCATTTAAATCAGAGTTGCCATTTTCGGTAATTTTAGTTTTGTCATCGGCGATAATGAATAAAGAAATTAACCTCTTGTACAAAGTGGAAATTTGTGGTTGTAAATATGGCTTCTTCTAGCGGTTGGAAGGGAGTACGCCTAAAATGTTACGTCTCGTAGGCAGGTGTTATGTTACATTAAATTAAAGTTTGTTTTGTTCAGATACGTTGACATTTAAGTATTCCGTAACATAATTTCGAGTTATGGAGGTTATAATCTCACTAAAAAAAATCCTAGTTTATCTTATGCACCCCCTGTTTTGAACCCAAAGTATCATTAGAAAAAAATTTGTTAGGCTACATGAGTAAATACAGTATATTTAAATATTTTTTTCATTACCAATTGTTTGTGATAAAATTTTTTTCTTTGCTGTCTGATATGAAAAGAAAAATATTCTGCGACTTCGATATTCCTTCGACATTCCTTCGCACAATTCAAGATTCGATTCGACTTCGCTTCAAATTTAAAAACAGACCTTCGCACATGCCTAACAATAAGAAATAAAATAATTTTGTTTAAAAAAAATTAAGTTTAAATTAATGAAACATCAACTTAAAGAGTAAAAATTGTTGGCCACTGTGACATTTTGCTAAACGAGCTTTCCTCTGAACATTCAACCCAACATACAACAAAAAGTTTAGTGGAAATTTTCTTCTGATAAAGGCTATAATTTCTATGGTTGGCGTTTACCTTTTGTGTGCGTCCTTGTACATTGTGAAGTGTTCAGCCACTTCCCTATCTTGGTTAAATCTTTAAAAGGTGTTTTTATTTTTGTATTTAAATTTATATTATGTAAATCTTTCTTAACATGCTATATGCCATTTTCAGGGTGAGTTTGTCAGGTGTCCGGTATGATACAAGAGAATTCAATAACCTAGTAATTGGGGACATGTTAATTTAAATTCACCTTTTCAAAATTTAAATATAAATATAGTCAAGGAATTTTAAAGTAGAGTCATTTGATTATTTTCCTGGCTTGTTTGGTTTCAAATTGTCCACAGTAAAATTTTAATTATTTTTGTTGATATAACTTATTCTTGTATTTTGACCAATTTTTGAGTTTTGGCAATTTTAGCTTATTATTAATTTTTCCCTGGTGAAGTGAGTAACTTCAGGTGTTGCAAGCTTCTCCAGGCTGTAGGATTTCTGGCGCCGACGTTGTGGTTGATCGCTTGCTTCATGGAATTCTCTCCATGACGTAGGTTATTGACGCACGTAGGTCAGCCATCACAG
>PNEQ01004322.1:19915-59942 GCA_003012365.1 Medauroidea extradentata
ACATCTGTCAAAGTTAAACAAAAAATAAATCAACCGTTGACTGAGTGAGTTGTTATTGATGAAGTCACGATGATTGGTTAACCCTGAAATTAAATCAAACTGAGCTATCCGGAGCACGCACAAACTTAACATAACCTCAACACCAACTGCAGTAGACTACAACAGCAATAGTCCAAATAGCAACACACAGCAGACGCAGAGGACGCGTCACAACATATAATCATACAATTTAGGAAATTTGTGAGAAGACCAATTAACTGCATACACAATTATACTTGAGTAATCACCGCACAGAACAAAATGCAATCAATATACTGTACAACTATTTAAGATTCAATTTGGTGGTCAAGGTCTTAAGTTTACAAGAGTTCAACCTCATCACATCTCCTTCATCGTCAATGTCGATAGGGATGCCTACAGACAGAATTGAAAATAGCTGAACTACAGTGGTACTACAGCAATCATCACAACCCAAAGGATAGAATAAAAGTCTCGTAAACTCACTTGGGCGGTCTTCATGTGCCATTTGAGCTGCCTTTGCTTCCAGCATCCTCATGCCGTCCTTCGCACCGGGAGCAAGATCGGCCACTGTACCAGATACATTGGTGGCAGCAGACAACATCTGGGCTGACATCATATTCACCTGCAGGCAAACCCATCAACCACTAAGCACACCACATATGTTGCGTCAACTTCTTCAAAAATAGATATGCACATGAACATGCATGTTTACATGCACGCATGCATGCACACACACACAAAATCATCGCAATAATTAAAAAACTACAGTTCTAGCTAGCTGGAGAAGATGGAGGGTCTCAAGTCAGCAAGTTGCCATTTGGTGGCAACTATTCTTAGAACACACATGGGGGTACTTTCTTTCTTGATCAATTAATCACAACAATTTGTGACCATTATAAATGCAACAAACCAATTTCTTTTATTTTCTTATAACTGCACTTTTTTAAAACCAGGTGTTTTTTCCGGTTCACTTTAAGGGCTCGTATTACCACCTACAGATATCTACAACCCTCTTCTGATACCGCTTACTCGAGAGACTATCCATAGAATAGGCTATCAGCTACTAGAACCTACTTATAGTGTCTTATCCAGTAGTTAAATAAGAAAAAAAAAAGGGGAAAAAATGGTGTCATGTACATTTGCTGTTCATGAATTTGAGGTTAGCTTTCAGTTCAAACATAAATTATTTTTTAGAATTAATAGAAAATGTAACTCCATCTTGTTTACAACTAATATATAGGGACACGAACTTTTCGCGATCGCGAATCACCGTCGTCATTTCGCGAATTCAGCCATTTTTATCAGGAAACGCGAATTTGGGCTATTTTCCACAGCTACATCGTGAATTTCATAATTATCGCCGTATTTGAAGCACGTAGGCCCTAACTGCACTAACATTTCTATATGAAATAATACCAGCAATTGTGATAACCTACATTTAAAAAAAAAAAAAAAAAAAAACTGGCAAACACCACATAAAATTACATTTTGCTGTGCCGACATCATTATACAGCTACTACGGCCATAGTTAAATTATTATATCGTACATCCATAATATCAATCTTTCGTCTACAGTTAACCCTCGTAGCCATCTTATTGCCACAATTTTGGTGTACGCCAATGCGTCAGTCTTCATTTTGTCGTTACGAAATTATAAACCGCAACATATATTTTTATAATGCATTTTCTGTGATATGTTTATAACCGGCGAACGAAGATAGGTCTAAAAAAATAACAACAAAAAAAAAAATGCGCTACACAATAAATGTTGCCAACGTCATAGACCTAAGTAAAGTTGATCGCCTGAGAATAATCGATCATTTATCGACCGTTCGAGTTTAATCGTGATCAAACTATGTGATTCGGAAAGGGTTTTCTGGTTTTCAACTGCATAAATATATTTTCATGAGCCCAAAATACAAGACAATTGATTTTAGTAGTAGGCCTAATACTCTTCCGAGAAATATGTTACGCGATTTTAAACTTTAACGAGAAGTTTTTTTTTTTCGGCACATGAGGTTGCTACGCATGCGCGCGCAACGTAAATAAATTAATAAAGCACTAAAAGCACAGAGTTTTGATTTTACGCGTTTATGATTTCCGATCCGAAGCAGAATTCTCTACTGTTGATCGGTTTTCGTGTTCACTTGTTGTTTGGTGCGATGCCGAAACACGATATTACTGCCTTAGATAGGGCCAAAGAATTTTCTGCATATGGCCTGTATTCAATAGATAAGTCTGTTTTATTTTGCAAGTACTGTAATTGCCGAGTCACTTGGGATCGAAGAGACTCTCAATCTTAAAACATGTGAACTGTGAAAAACATAAAAAGTCACGCACTTCCTACATGTCCACTGCAGCTCTCCAGCAGACTATCGGCGATTGCGCAAAACAAGCAAAAAAAAAGAAAGAGTGAAGTAGATTGTTTTGCATTGGAAACCACCGAAGTGTTTGTCAAAGCAAACATCCCACTTCATAAACTACAAGACCCAAGTATTTTAGGCTGGATGAAAAAATATGTGCCTTTGCTAAATCATGACAGAGCTGCTAGTGTGAAGCAAGAAGTTAGTGGGAAACTAGTTTGTACATTAGCCGACGAAACTACAGACAAAAGGGGGAAGTGAGTGTTTGTGGTTCTGTTTCGTCTCTTGGAGCCAACAGACACACAGAAGATTTTTGTGGCAGGTGTGCACTTTCTGGAGCAAGCAAATGCGACAACTTGTGCCAGAGCCGTATTGGACTCGATGAAGGAATATGATGTTAATTATGATTCTGTGGTGGCATTTGTTAGTGACAGCGCTCGCTATATGATGGAATGTAGTACTTCATTACAAGTAGTACTAGGCGACCAGATGTTGCAAATCCAGTGCTGGGCACACAAATTGAACCTTATTGGCAGTATCTGTCCCAAAGTGCTAAGTGAACTGAACACTGCAGTAAGCAAGGTTAAATCCGCATTTCTCAATACCCGCAAGCGGAAACATCTGTACACCAAGTTTTTGACAAACAAATATCCAAATGGAGAGAAAAGCATTAGTCAATTTCCCCTGCCTGTCCTTACTCGCTGGAATAGTTGGTTTCAGTCTGTCATCTACATATCTCAGTACATTACTGATTTGATTGGATTTTTTGCTTCTGAAGACATGCAAGATGTGCCAAATGCTGGAATTGAGTATTTCAATTCCTTGTCACGTGTGGAAGAAAAGAAAATTGAAGTGCAAGCCACTTTTGTTAAAGAGCATCTCAACAGCCTCATGACATTAACTGAGCATTTGGAGGCGTCCAAATATGCAACCAGTCACACACTGGTTAATAAATTAACCATTGTCAAGGAAGATTTGTCTGTGGCCACTTCAGGAATCTTCAGTCCTGAGACAGATGCTACGCTGAAGTCCATAGACAACAAAGTTGTTCAAGCTGAAGTGAAAAACACACTTCAACGTGCAGCATCATTGTCCATGGACAAACTGCAGTTTCTCATGGCCACTGATCCATCCAGAAGTTATTTTCGCACTGTGGGAAAATTGTTCAACCCATCAATGGTGCTGCTGAATGAAGTTAATGAAGAGCTGATTCAGTTGTTTACAACTTTACCAGGAGTCACAAACAGCAACCTTTCCTCTGCAGACATTGCTCGTGGTTACACACGAATGAAGGAAGTTGTCGAAGAAAGAACACAGAGTTCAAAAGCAGAAATTGTGGAAATTCTTATTTCCATGAAAAATTCATTTCATGACTTTGTATGCATTTCTCTTAAATATGTTCGGATACCTTGTTCCAACGTAGACAGCGAGAAATTTTTATCTTCATACAATACCGTTGTTTCTGACAGGAGGCATAATTTGTTGGATGAAAATGCACAACTAATGGCCACACTTGCTTTTGAAGGAATCGAATGAACAACAAACATCTCTGTCATTCCTTTGGTGGCTTTAAGCAGCGAAGAGTGCAGAATTTTTGTTTGTGTTGCTGAACACATGTTCTAAAATAATTTCATTTATAATTGTAAGACTATTCTTTTAAATGGGCGAATATTTGTAATCATCATTATGTAAAGTGTTTCTTTAATTTTTGTTTTACTAGGTGGCTTGAATTTTTTTCGATAAAATGTGCTTGAATTTTTTTCACCGCTTTTGGCATTTTGTCTCACCGATTTAAGCCTTTTTGCTCACCGCTTTTGACTTATTTTACACACCGAAAAGTTCCTGTCCCTACTAATATACTATGCAGTGAGTGATAAGTCACATATTTGTTTTGTATTCGGGACTTTAAAGAAATGTTACCTGAACTACACAATAGTAAAAATTTCAAGTCACTGCAATCGCTGATGTACATTACATATGAAACTCATTGTGCATGTATAAACCAAGAAATTAGTACTGTGTTTCAACAATTTCAGCTGATAGCTTATCCTGCAGATATGTAGTAATAAGCCAGTTTTATCAGAAGGTGGTAAATAGGCCCTAGGAAGGTCACTATTTTCAAGAACAGAATATTAAGATTTGTCTGCAATTATCTTTTAACTTAGGCTATGCATTACTAAAGTCAGGTACTCAAAAAATAAAGTAAAGTTTAAGCTCACTGCTTAATATTTTTAAGTTTCTACTAAATTATTTCTTGACTGATATTTTAATTTCAGTAATCATAAGGTAACACTTAATATATATATATAAACAAATTTCAAATAATATTTTCCATCTAATAATTTAAAATAAAAAATAATAAAGAAAACAAAAAAAATTTCAGTATTTTGTAGTGAATAGAGTGGTTTTTGTATACCAGAAGATAACAGCTTAAAAAAAAACAACTTACTGAATAATAAATGTGGGGTGTGAGTCTTACATGGTGGCGGGTGGGTGGTACATGTGTAAATACCGTACTCTATTTTTAAATTTATGACAGCCATCTGTATGTTCAAGTCTACAACCTAAAAGGTGGAAAATAATTTTTCATGATACTCAAAAGTACTATGTAAAACATATCATCACGTTTTGTTAGTAATTGTGATTATAATAAATTTCATATGTGCTCCACAAAGCAAAATATTGTTTCTTACATACAGTATCAAGAAAATTTTGTATTAAAAAACCCCCTCATATCTCACACTTGTATAAAAAGAAAATCTTATCTTAAACTTTGTAATTGAACTGTCATGAGGCAAGTGGCAACTATGAGCCATCTAGAGAAGAACACCAGAACATAATACATAAAGAACAGTACCGGTACCGTGTAGCCAGTTAGCGTCTACTAGAATAACTTCACTTTGCTCATGCAAAGTAAAGATATAGTAGGGATTAATAAACAGTGAATTACATAGCTATAATACAGTATAAATTAGGTCTAATGTAGGTGTAAAATATTAGAAAAACTATGTGCAATTACACTGTGTGAAGCGACCAGCCTGCTCTTGGAGTACACTTTTTTGATAAGTCAGTTGTATGTTTTCTAAGGTTTTTGCTTAGAGTCACTGTTAATAATTTTTTTTGCATAAATAATGCTAGCCAGTGTTACTGACACTTCAGAACCAAGAGTTGGTCAGTAAGTATGGGGCAGTGATAATGCCTTTATTATTTTCGAAGGCCCCATTGTGTTGCCCGGCCACCCTACTTTAAGCCATTGCCTGTAGATGAATAAACTACATGAGTTTATACAATTGTAAGTTTAAGGAGCATTTGTTCCAATAAGAATGCCATGTTTTATGCTTTAAGCCAAATAATTCTTCTAAGAAGGTAATTTGGTTAATTAATTTAAATATTATAATTTTGCTGAATAGGATATCACCTATAAAACCCACTCTATAAATGTAAAACCGCTATTGGGCCTGGCGAAACAGTACAGTAACAGAAAACTGCGTCTGGATGCAATTGCTAGTGATTAGTCTTCTCATTGTAATATTTTAATGGCAAATAATGTGTTCTCAAGCTTTGAGTTAGAATTATTCCGAGTTCTGTTTTTGGACGGCACGTGAATTTAAAATAAATGTGTCTTATGTGGACTTTTCTGAGACGGCATAAAAATTCAAGCACCTTTGGACTCTAGGAAATCTTACGAAAAATTGATCTTTTAAAAGTTATGGCAGTTGGAAAGTTTTTGGTGTTTATTTTAATGATGTGTAAATTAGTTCGGCCAGCCTGGCCATGGTGCCGCGGGGACGACACCGATAGGGGTTCACAGAGGGTACTGCAAAGTGTACGGCCAGCAATGTCCGATGCCAAAACTTTATTTAATATATTTTTATTGTAATAATTGTTCAGTAAAATAATGAAATACGTCATTGTGCTGAGCAGAATTTTGCCGATTTTTCGGTAATGTTATTTTGTTTATTTTGTATCCAGACCAGTTATTTGGTCTCACTAGAATGTTATAGAACATGTTACCGGAAGGTAGGCGACCATGGTATCTTTGAACGCCATTGCAGTTGCCGTAGCTGGTCACTTTGTTCTTGACAGCAGAAGAAACTGGACGTGTGTCGCGTTGTGCGAGTTTAGCACGTGGTAAGCCGAGGAGCGCGAACGAAAGCCATATGGGGCCGCGATGAAAGGCGGTAAAGAGACTTGCTAGTTTTCTTTTTTATTAACTAATTTGCTTTCATTGATGTAAACTTACGGCGGTACCAACCGCGTGGCCGGCCCACTATCTGTTACTGAGGTTATGATTTAGTTCAGCACGTGCTAGTTTTCTTTAAGTTTGGCTAAGTTTTGGTTCAGTTATTTTTCTGTTTCGTTTTATGTTTATGTAAAAGAGAAGTGTATGTACCGATGTAAGCGCGGTTGCGTGAGTTTTTGGAAAAAATGTAATAAAAAATGGGCTGTTGATTGAGCCACGTGTTCGACTACCATTCTGTATGCGTCCACCCTTTGATACCACAAAACCCTGAGATAAGAGTAGCTCACCGCTGAGACTGGAGGTTTTGCTGAGAACTGACCAGTTTACATTTTTTTTGTCTTGTAATAAAACACGTGGGCAGCAACTTGTGGGGCCTAGTACTGAAGAGCATCTGTGCCACCACAACTGTGTCTGTAAAACAAATGGTTACTATTTTTGCTAAAAAAAAAAAATAATGAAAGAACAGCGAGCTGCACTTCAGAATAGATGGATAAAATGTATAAGGTGGTTGAAAGAAAGACTGCAATACAATAATTTCATCTAAAACCTCAAGAAGAGGCTTATAGGGACCAAACTGATGCCTTTTCCAGTAGTAGTATTAAAAATAAAAGTGCATCTTAGAATCTCAAAATGCAGAAATACCACAATAAACTAGATTACAGTACCTGTGTGTTGTATGTTGCTTGAACACTTCTCTTGATTCGCAGCATTTCTCTCATTGTGTCTTCATTGCCGTGGCGAACCTCAAACTCTTTCCACGTCTGCCAGAACTCAGCAGTTACCTGTTTAACCACCAGACGGAAGCTATACATACACATACTACAGTATTTCACAAATATTCATTCTACAATATATTTCTAAGGACTTGGTCCAGTAGTTTAAGGCCCTTTACACAAAAATTACTTTCGAAATTTCATTGTTAGTATGTATGTACTTGTTTTGTTCTTAAAATACAGCTAAGCAATATTTCCACGCATCTCTTTTTTATATACGATACTTACCGTCTGCATGCCAGCTCTTAGTCCCTGGCATAGGTGCAATTTTTGTCATAAACTACATGGGCAATTCAGAAACTTAGTTATTGCAGATTAGTATACACACTGACATGCTACAGACATAGTAAAAATTTATGTCTACATGGACAACCAACACGTACCAGCGAGATACTCAGGGCTGATATGTACTTAACTAAATTTACAGCTACAGTAAACTCCAAAACAAAACACGCACAGAACTGGATAAGTTTTTTATAGGTGATTCGGAATAAAGTGAGCACTCAAAAAAGTGCTGATCAATTTATATTTTCTGCTAGTTTAAACATCTACTAATTAAATGCACAAGGGCTGAATGTATGCTATAATCAATAGTAATCTTAGTCATAAATACCTGCGAAGTATATTTGAATTCGTAACTCAAAACCACCACCAAAAACACACGACACACGCAATTCAAGAATTCAAGTTTCATTCAGTTCTACTGCCATGAACGACGACGAAGCACTTAACAGAAACAATAAATAACGTATTTTCTCAATGTGTAAAACAAAAAAAAGTTTCCAATTACAGATACTCAGGCTGCTGATCGTAAAACGTAGTTTACAGATTACCAATAGCACCATATAATTTGGCAATGATATTCATAGTCATTTTTAATACTTTTGAATGTGTTTATCAAAAAACGCCCATAATTATTGCACAATGGCGAAGCGAAGCTGCAAAAACATAACTCTGATGCCACCTGTCAGTGGAATTTTGAACTGTCTAAAATGCAAAGCAAGCGGCCATGTGCAACGGTCCGGTAGCATCACTTTGTGCTGGTGCTAATCAAGTCAAATTATAGTCGGTAGAAATGTCAAAAGATCATAAATAAATATTTTGAAGTATGTATATTAAATACTGAGAGGTTGATTTCATCTGATGTTCTTTTACTAATGTTGTACTCAAATTGGAAAATACAGGGAACTAAATGTGATGATTCATTACCAACCATACAAGCAGTAAAGTAACTCTTGTTAATCCTGACTTATCTGCAGTAATGGCTAATGATTTTTTTTCTAAGGTTAAATCTTTAGTAACTACATCCTGTAATAAAATAACAAAAAATTTCATTTCCTTTTGTGAGGCAAAATAATACATACCTATAACAATTTGTAGCAATGTCCCGAAGTGGTAAATATGAAGGTCGTAGCAGTTGGCCTGCTGGTTTTCTTTGGGTATTCCTACGTCCCCACCCTAGTATTCTGACACTACTTCGCTTTCATCTCACCTCACCCATTCTTCAGGACAGCTTGTAACAGACTTGCATCTCGGGTGAAGCTACTGATCGTACCTTCGTCCAGGCCTCTTGTCATCCATTGTGACCTTACTTGCGACAGGACATCAAGCACATTTTCATTTTCCTTTTAAATATTTTCTACCTTTAATATGGGCACAACATATTCCCCAAAAAAAAGTATCTAAAGACAAATCGTTTCTGGAACTTTCTCATAACATAAGCTCAAACACTACAAATACCTACCCGAGGATCACACATCTGGCTGCAGTGTGCGTAAATGGCACGCGCTCTATCAATTTCTCCCAGCTTGGTTTCCATTTCAGCAAACCGTAGACACATTTCCCTGGCATTCTCTTCAGTTAAAACCTCGATAGCCTTCTCATAGATCTGCCTCGTTTTGGGAACTCCGTAGATCTCTGCTGCTTTCTTTATGTAGATGTTGAACAACTAAAATATTAATAAATATATCTACCTCAGAGTACTAATTTTTACTCTTATAAATACCAATAACAATTAGTGTGTTCAAAGTAAAATTTTGAACTGCAGCAAACAAAAAATAGAACATGGACTGAATAGAGTAACCTAGACACACGTCAACACATTTCCTCGTGTGACTGGATACCTCCAAATGTTGAAAAGGGGTTTTCTGATTGGCTACCTTCATAAGTGAAGAATGGAGTGACAGTATTCAGTTTAAATACATTCTCATACTCTAGAACTGAACAATGTGAAGAGACATCTTTTAGGCTAACACCACACTACAGACTCAATTACTTAAAAAAAAAACAAATACCGTAGGTAAACATAATATTTTTGGTTTGAAATAATTCATCTGTGAATTAATTTACAGTAATTACTTTAAAATTCCACTTTACTGCTAGGTAATTAAACACATTGTTTTCTGGCCCAGGACAGTTCTAACCTGTTTCGCTACCAAATCACTGGTTCAAATTGGAATTCAAAATGGAGACTTTTCATCTTTGCTCCGTTCATTCCAATTCACCTAGAGTAAATGTTTCATTAAGGATTGTAGGCTCCAGTCCACTCCACTCCTACTTCAGTCCAATCCAGGTGTGTTTAAAGTAAGATTTCAATCCATATTCATCAGCCCACTCTAATTTGAATTGAAACTGAAATTTTACTCTATATAGTGCTGCCAACCTCAGAACCCTGGTAGGAGCACATATAGGGATTTACATGTAAAATTATATAAGATGGAGGAGGTCAGTCGCCTTTCGTAATATTGCTTTAGGACAAAAACATTTTTCTGCATTAAGAAGAGGAAAATGTTGTAACATGAATATAAGTGCAGAAAAAATGTTAATTAGTACATGTTCGAGTGTTTTTTGGACACGAAAATGTTTACGTGTTCATAGATTTATGGGTATTGAAAAAAAACAGCCTTAACAATGTGGGCTGCAGCAAAAAGATAAAAAAGTCAGTGTGATATGTATGTAGGTTCGACAAGTGACTGAGCTCCACCTAATATAATTTAACATTTAAATCCCTACCCTTTGCTTTCCCCAGGGGGCCGATTAAATATCGCTTTTTATGGGTGCGTTACAAAATTTGTACCTGTGTTGCTTCTAGTCACACTGCACTGGAATTAAATACACAAATCAATAGAAGACCCGTTTTACTTGCTCTGCTCTTGCCTTGCGATGCATCGTGCAAATTGCAGGTAGTGATATTTATTCAGGGCACCAGGGTAGGCAGCACCATTTAACAGACTAAATTAAGCCTAGAACCAAAGCTTTGACAACTGAAACTTTGATAATGGAGCATAAAAATATGAAGAACAGAATGTATTATTTTCCTTCAAAGTTACGGCACTTTAAAGACAACTGTATCACACACGAGTCCACTATGTATATTGACCTTATCTGAATGATGGCAGTCATTTGAGTACACCATATGAGATACAGTAAACACATTCAAAAATATTCCTAATCTGGATGGCAGTATGTACGCACCAGTAGGCACAGTACAATCAGGATATATTATAATAACAGGCTGTTCACAGATAATTCAGCATTTCTGAAAGTCTCAGATCTCTCTTTTTTTCTCCCGGTTTAGCCTTACATCAAAAGATAAAGAAGCGTTAACATAGACTAACAAATTGCAACTATGTGTCCAGTAAGTGATATGAAATTTTTAGATACATAGTAAGGACTGGAATGTAACTAAATCAAATAACTTTTAACAACTAAGTGAATAATATACTGTAAACGCTAGCTGAAAGCAAATACAAGTCACTGACTTTTAAAAAAATATATAAACTTGTATCACAGCTCTGAAAGAAACAAACTGTCACATAGAAAAATAAACATTGTGAAAGTTTCAACGCCATCTCATTGTTTGTTTTATCAACAGTAGTTACAGAAAGGTTGTTTATAGTTCACATTTGTTAATGGCTGGCAATTGTATTATCTCCATTTCATTTTCAACTTTTAGATAATTAAGTTACTGGAACATCATTAAACTGTATACAATATGGTCTGTCTATATCAAAAATCTAGATATTCAGGTATTTTAAAGTTAACTACCTATGTACAATAGAACCTCGTTAATACAAACTCTGTTAATATTAAGATCTTATTAGTACAATGGGGTTTTCTTTCTACTTCGAATAAGATGAGGAATTAAATATTAACTTAAATTTTCAGTAAAAAGGTTCCCTTTTACATAAAACAATGTAATATCACATTCAGTGGTTAAAAGAAGTCATGGTAGTAGTAACAAAGCATGTATTCTGGGACTAAACATCCTGAAAACATATTTATGTACAGACCTTTTTGAATTTTTGTAAATACCTGCTAATACAAACCTCAATATTACAAACTGCTATAATTTAGGTCCCTTCAGGTTTGTATTAATGAGCTTCCGCTGTACACAGGTCACACAAGAAAGGCATTACAGATTCAAATCTTACTCAACTTTACCCATTTTCACGGTATACAGTGCACTAATCAGACAGTCATTTACTGTATTCACATTAAAAATAACATACAGTAACTCACGAGAATGGTGAGTAAAGGCTGCTAGACAACTAATCAACACTTCCTAGATGAAACTGGCCCAGCCGGCAAAACTTCATGACCGCACTTCCGCGCAAAGAAATGTGTACATCTTACTATGTGTTTAAGTTTACTGTCCACAAATACTGTAAATACCTGTACCTTGCCTCTTGTGTTAAAAGTGTGTACTGTAACGTGCATCACATGGGTAATTCACATTTTACTAAATTACTAAACTGTGTCTATTTTCAAAGCATACCATTATTTAACATGTCCATAACCCCACAAGCTCTTCATGCACTGCTTAAATTACCATCATTTTTGTTGCAAACTGCAGCAGCCATGTTATTATCTACACCAAAGTTACGGTGTGTGTATAATACATTTTTCAAACATTATGAAAAATAATTAAATGTTATGCCACCATGAATATTTTCATATAATGGCCATAACCAAAACATAAAAACGTTACGGGAGAAACAAATCTGTTGTATTACCCAGGACCTACCACTGTCAATGATCAAATCAACTCATGGTTTTTTTATAAAGAAACATAAACAAACCTTGAAGTTAATGTTTTTTGTTACGTTTACATTTTACATTGAATTTTGGAAGTTAATCACATATATTTTTTAAGTATATTTTCAGGAAAACAGCATTTATAATTAAAAACAGCCAAATATCACTACAACAAGTACATCTCCAATTCACAATACAAAACAAAATGCATCACAAGCTACAAATTTTTCAACTCGCAGTTTGTCAGTTAAATTTCACTCCACCCTGTGAAACAACTAAATCGAAGGCCCATAAGGTATACAGTATAATGAATACTGTGCTAACTTACATTAACACGAATAAAGCTAAAAAATTTAGATAAATTGAAAGGCACTTGCTTCATTTTCACGCAACATGTTAAATGGAGGGACACTTTACTTTAAATTATGGCTAATGTATACTACTTCCATAAACGTAGAAAAATTGTTGCAAAATGTAGTAAATACATGTTAAGAAAAATATCTCATGCATGTGGTAAGAAGACGTGGATTTTTCCAAACTATGACGAAGTATGCCTCACCTCAAACATCTCCTCTGGAAGAACAGCTTTGGTAGCTCTTTCATACACAGCCATTGCATGCCTTGCCATGCCATGTTCTTCTTCCAACTTTGCATACAGCAGATACAGTGCTGCCAACAGTCAACACTCACGTTAGTAAAATCACCATATACACGGCACCTGTGTATTACAAATGTGGACAATATCATTCATTTTAAAATTTTCTGTAATTTTACTTCTTTTTCTTTACATATAAGTGTGCATGTGTTCATACGTGCATAAATGTATGTCACCCAAGGTTTGACAAACATGCTACTTATATTAATAATTTGGAACATCACAGTTTTATGTGAGTGACCTTGAAGTATTTCTATGTACAACATTTCCATACCTCTTTAACCATACGTGATGTCAGTATAACATACTATTGTTTTCAAACAGATCAAAAAATTTAAGTGAAACATTCCAATAACCTATAAGTAATCACTAAGTTTTGTCTCCTGCAAAAACGCAGCAAGTACAGTAACATTCAGGGTGCAGCCAACCTGCGCATTAGTGGCTCAGAATCGACACAGCTATAAAAGGAACTTTGAAGCGCATATCAAATGCAACATCGCTATGTGCCAAGCGCTGAACTGGCATGCAGGATTAAAGCCAATCCATTTTTGTCCTATGGGTCATAAAGTGGAGACCATACAATTTTACTGAAGGAAAGTCTGTAGCAAAGTTCAGTGCAAATTTTTCTATCCGAGTTTTATATGCATCCGGCTAGTATGACAAAGTATGGAGTCTGAAAGGGCAATTTTCAGCTATGTTGGAGGGCTCAGAGACAGTGATTTAATGAGTATGCCCTTGTCTGAAGTGTGTTTTCCTTTAGTACATTGGTACAATTTGTCACTTGGGGGATAGGTAAAAAAAAAAACTTATTAGTGAACACACTGCAACACATTTAAAGCACATAGTAGGAAGTTATCTTAATGTCAGTTTATAATACCAACTGTAGATACAAATTTTCCACACACTGTATAAATTTCCTCAATTTGTGGTTTATGAATCTACTATAATGCTTTGAGAAATTAAAAATTAATCCTGAATAAAAATCCACCCTACTTACTACATGACTGAGGAAGGAGAAAAGTACCAACAATTCATCACAAATATTAAAGGCTAACTTCATTGTAAAGTGAACACTTTGACGCCCGCCGTTTCTATGTTCTTTCTTTTGCGCTCGCCCCCCGAGCTTATCCCTTTTGAGGTTAGGCCTAAGCAGGCACGACGCCCTCAGGTCCGCACAGCGCTATTTCGTGTATGTAATTTTTCTGATGCCTACTACGTCTAAAATATTAGTCTATACAGTTTACCTTGTTTTGTAAAATAATCCAGAGTGGAAACCACGTGTTTTTGTATTGTATAAATATTTTCACACTGTATGTAAACAAACGAACGAACTTTAAGATGGCCATGTTTTCATGCAACTTGAGAAAAACGTAAATAACGTAAATATTGAAATGTAAATTGAGTGTAGTGAAATTGTATATATTTGACCCTTGTGTACTATTATTATTTTTACGGCATCGTTATTTTTGAGTGGGACCTGACGGTAAAGTATTAATTTTGTAGAAGTAGAGATTTTATTTTGTGAGAAATATGTGGGTGTTGAGGTGGCACGCCTGCTCTACAACCGACAGCCACGCATGCGCCGCCATCTTACCACCCACCTAACGGGACTTATTCCCTCCCAGACCTCCTAACTTCGGGTATATAAGGGGCGCCTCTCGCCCAGTTTCTTCAGAGTTCGTTGGCAGCTCCACTGAGTTCCCGTCTCTCAAACCCCCCTCTGAAGGACTTCTTGCAAATGGAGACCTTCAACCCTCCCTGGTAGTCGACTTCTTGCAAAGGGAGTCCTACCGATTGCATCCGAGGCGACTTCTTGCGAAGGGAGACCCTCACCTACCCCGAGGCGACTTCTTGCGAAGGGAGACCTCTGCCAACCCCGGAGCGACTTCTTGCGAAGGGAGACCTCTACCAACCCCGGAGCGACCTCTTGCGAAGGGAGACCTCCACCTTCCTGTACCATTCCCTTACCTACCTCACCCGCTGAGAGACTGGAAGGAGGAGGTTCTGTTACTCAGTTTCCGCACCGCGCGCGTAAAAGGGAATACACCCAACATTCTATTACTGCTACTTCAGCCACGAGGCACATAGCGAAAGTTGCGCTACCTCATCTATGGAAAGTTCCGCCGGTCCACAAGGCCGAGATCCCGTGTCGCTCAGTATCGCGCAGCATCCACGTGGGTAGCATCAATCTTAAACGTGACTTCGAGTTATTGAGAGTAATCAGTTATAAGAGACCTGTGTATTTTTACGACTTATAAGAGACCTGTGTATTTTTACGATTTATAAGAGACCTGTGTTTTTTCGTGTTAAAGACTTGTGTGACTTCTCCAGATACGAGAAACCTTGTTCAGTGTTGTATAGTGTGAACTACGGAATACAATCACTTATTGAAAGTTCTATCTTTTATTCAATGCCTCAACGTGTGCAGCATCTTAGTAAATCCCTGCCACCTGAAATTCAACTGTTGAAAGCAAAGGCAGTAGTTCATCTCCCGTACACAACGAGCAAACGCCGCCTCCGCGCAGAATCCGCAAGAGGAAGCGCAACCCGGACTCAGTGAGTAGACTTCTGCGACGCATGGCCAGGAGGCCACCCCCTATCATCAGTCCCATCAAGACTCCCACCAAGGGATCGCCGCCCCGACACCGTCGAGTGCAACAGTTGCGCGACGGGTCCAGCCCGAAACCTCGACCTCTGTCAGACAGAAAACAGAGGCTGCTGAGAGAATTGTTTTAACCTGATGAGTGACTAGAAACCTGCCCCAGATAAGTAAGATCCTCCCCCACCTCTCCGCGCGGTTAGCGCTCGGCTCCCCTCGGCTTCACTCTTTGAGGCGCGCACTAGTCCGACCCGCATCAGGTGCATTCTCGCAATCGCACACCCACACATGCCTCCCAGGGAGAGGGCGGGGTTGAGTCAACTTTTGTAGTTCTGGTGGCTAATTAAATACGACTACCACTCAAAAGCACTACAGCAGCACAATGCAAGAAAATTTGTGTTGTACTTGTGTCAGATATAGCAGTGGTGAAGAATGTAACAAATGTAAATATTTTCATCCACTATTCCACTTCCTCAAACTGGTATTAAAGTCAATTAAATGTGAGCCTGTATTGGAGTAAATCAAAATAAACTAGTGAAAATGAGGGAGAAACATGCATATTTGCATTGAGACAACAGCGAACAGATATTAAAAATATTCTTTAACTGTAATGTAAGTTGTGTAAATCACACATTAGTACATACACCAGCCTCAACACCAACTAACCTTTAGCAAACTTTGGTGGACAGTGCTCCAGGCATTGTTCGAATAAGTCACGAGCACGTTCCAGCTTTGTTCCCCCGTAACGCTTCAGGAACTTTGTTAAGTACGTGTTCCATATGTCGTAAACATTTGGCCACTTGAAGAGAGCAATGCCCTTCTCATATGCCTGGAAGAAGCAGAAGATGGACAATTACTCAATCATTCCTGTTTAATACCAATTACTTTGATAGAAAAGAATTTACTAAATACTGCAACTGAGAGAGTAGTTCATAATTTTTTGACTACACGAAACTAACAAGTATGAAATTAAATGCCAGTCAAAATAGAGAATGACATCATGACCAATATAAGAACCTGTGTGTTTGCTTTGTTTAAGCTGACTATAAACCAACCATGTTTGGTTAAGAAGATTTGGTCAAATGTCACAAATGGTGATTGTCACATGCTTTAAGAGTGTATTTTGTAAAGAAACATTTATAATAAATTTATAATAACCCCTTTTATTACTACCACCTCTCTACAACGACCCTTTCCTCGAGAACTCTGGTCGTAAAATAGGGCTTTTACTGTATTAATAATGACTGCCCCTATATAACGACTCTATTCTCAAATGATGCATTATTAAAACTATGTACGTGGTACAATTAGGTTTGTAGTAGCTAGAGCAATTTGTATTCACATTAGCTTTAAGTTTTTCATGCACTACCACATTTGAAAATAATGTTAATCAACCTTATTTGAACACTAAAGCACTGACTTCCTGGACCATTTGTTCAAACAAGCAATTAGAACATTTCATATGGGCTTAGTGTAGAATTTATTAAAATTCAAATTGAATTGTTTTATCTTATTTTGCTTTTGGAATAATACAGAAGTATGGCAGATAGGACGATT
The DNA here is from genome assembly GCA_003012365.1 of Medauroidea extradentata. NCBI lineage: Eukaryota > Metazoa > Arthropoda > Insecta > Phasmatodea > Phasmatidae > Medauroidea > Medauroidea extradentata. Next base: position 37,164 of record PNEQ01004322.1, read on the forward strand.
GTAGTGAACCTAGCTGCCGGAACAGTAACAGAGCAGAGTGATGGCAGGAAATTTAAATTTAAATTGGGATTAAGTTATTTGAATTTGAGTCTGGGAATCTGTTTGTATCTGATGATGTATTGATGGACTACTTCCTATCGCCTGAGTTCAGCACTACTGTTACATGGTTCAAGAGCCCTCACCACTCTAATATTGTAACAGGAGTCAAAGTGCAAATTGTGGGAAGCTGCATGGATTGCAACTGGCTTCTCTTGTGATTCAACATTATGACCACTTATTGCCCCTTTGGTGTCTTCCCTGTGGCCACTCATTCTCTGCCAGAGTATATAGGCAGCGAGGACTATATGCTCTGCATCATAGTTGCAGCTGGTACACAAGACTTTTAGGGTCACAGTTGTAGCTGCCATGAATGGGGTATGTTTGGCTGGTGACTGCTTTTGAACAATAAGGAAGGCTGGTAGATAGCACAGCAGCCACGGCTACGACTACTGCAAGGGTTGGAACTCTCGAGTTGTCGGCAGTTCTCTAGCCGTTATCTCCAAGCAGTTCTTACCACCTATCTCGCTTGCCAGTGACACACAGCCTCCCGGCAGCTACGCCACTTCCCACGCTTGTTCCTTCACTAAACTGCCCTTGTGTCATTTGCTCTTGCCATGAGGATACAGCCCCGCAACCAACATACCACAGCAGCTCTCACCCATTCGTGGAGCCTGGATTCATGATTGGTAGAAGTTACGGAGCCATCTGTCAGTAACGCTTACCTCTGTACAGGCTACATGTGCATTTTATCACCTGCTTACTACTTCTCTATTTACCTACGCACCCCAACTCTCCTTTTCCAGATCTAACTCAGAACCTCTCACTCCATGGCCAAGCTCAGTCACTGTCCTATCATCTGTAGTCCTTCAGGCCTCCCTACAGTGAAGGGAATTGTGTCATCGGCATAGCTAACCAATCTAGGATTGACTACAGTATTCCTAAAAGTGGCGCAGTTAATTGCAGTGCAGAGGGCGTCATCTGCGTAGCTTACATCACAGTTTCATCGCAGCAACACACAGTACAGTACTTCTACTAGGTAAGAGTGATCTTAGCAATTATTGTAACCAGGGCTCCTAAAATGACACAAAAATAAATTTAAATACAACAAGCTCGAAAAAAAAAATAGAACAGCAAGAGTGAACAGTGACATGACAACTATTTCAGAGTGGGGGAAGGGGGTGGGTGAACAGCTGGGAGGATTGGGGGGGGGAAATCTCTCTCAGTGTGATTAGACAATTTGGATGTGATTGTCTACATCCCCTACGAATAAACCAATGTCATTCTGAAATGTAAATGTGAGGAATGACGAGGGAGGTTAACAGACAAAGGGACAAATTCAGAGATGTCTTTCGATGGTTATCCACTCAACGAATGATGGCTCTATGAAAACTGCTCAGCAGAGACATCTTTCGGTGGTTGATTGACTGTTGCATATAACATTCGAACAAGGTGAAAGTGAATGAGCTGTAAAGTTCACTTGAAAACCTATTCAGTTGAAAGTAAACAAAACAGTTTATGTTTTTTATACATTATTGTTCATATAAAAAGTTTTCAATGTACATACTTGTAAATTCTATAAAATATTCTTGCCACTTGGCAGAACTGTAAATTTTGCATTCTGTAAAATCTGTTATGAAATAAAACTTAAATGGGTTAAAAATAGTTCTGGCAAGAAGGATTACATAGGCACAGTGTGTTGTTGTGTTGTTGCGAAGGTACATGATATATATATATACATATATTTATTTATTTATTTATTTATTTATTTATTTTGCAGCAGACCCACTTCATTTATATCAGATCAGGATGGAAAATTTGAAATATAGTTTTCCAACAACCATTGTAACAATATGTTATGTCCTCATTTGAAAAGTATTCAAAATTGTGGCTTACCGATCCGTGCAACAACTAGGTTAATTATAACTTTGTGATATTATGCTTCACGGAACTTTCAAATTAGTGCATGTGTCTGTTCTAATCTAGAATCTAAGCAACGTGCACCAAACTGTGATGAATCTTTATTTGTGATTACCACTCATTCCGGTATTTCCGTATTTAAACAGCACAAGAATAAAAGTGAAGATAAACATGATCTGTAGAGTGTTTTTACTCGTAATCATACCCACCGTGTGATAATGTTTGTACTGTGGACACTGCAGTAATAAGTTTAAAAATTTGGATGTATGTTTCACACAAGGTGATTTTGGCTGGCCACTAATGCTGACAACTAATTATTTATTACCAAAATTAAGGAGATAGGCCCTTAATGATTGCTAATATTAGTAACTTATCTAATGCTGAGTTGGTCAATTACTTCGTAATAATACTGACAGTTATATTCCTTAAGAAGTTCAGCTAAGGTTGTATACAGGGCCAGGCATTGGAATGGGCAGTATGCAATTAAAGATCTAAAATGTGGTAAAAATAAATAATAAAACAGTATAATATCCCGTACTAGTGATCCCAACACTCCTGCAAATTTTCCAGGTCAATGTACTTTCAATTTCCAACTTATACCTTCTGTTAATACTTTTTACTTTGCACCCTTCACAAACTGCATTTGTACATTTTCATATTATACTACTGTAGGCTTAGTTTTTTTGTAACCAATGTGTAATAATTCAACTGTTATTATTGTAGGAAGTACATGTAGATTTTAATGGTATCAGTCAAAGCTCTGCTTCTTCGAAATTAATTACAGTAAACAAGCACTGTATTTATGACGGAACACGTGACAAACAACAGTAAAAAAAAATAGGACGTCTTCCCACACGCACTGTCTGTAAGCAGCTCAAATGAGAAAATGTTGTGCAGTGTTGCCAGATCCATGCTGTAAGTGGAGGTGAACAAGCTTTCAGCTGGCAGTCACTCGAAAGGCGTTTTTGAAGTACAAGAGGTGGAGAGGCTGTCAGGTGAATGGTAATTGCCAGCACTTTTGGAGGATGACTCTGAATTTGGCCCATAATCTCACCCCCCCCCCCCCCCTTCAGGTTTACTTAAGCCTACAGAGATGGGAAAGGACATGTAAATCAAACATGAATAAAAATACTACTTAAAATACAACATTAACAAGTAACTGTACACGTTATTTCAAGTTAATTTTTTCAGAATCATAAACTTACCCTGAATGCCTCTTCAAAGTAATTATGCTCTTCAAGAAACAGGCCATAATTTATTATTATCTGTGGTGTGGCAATCTTCAGATCAATTATCCGATCATACACTGACTTGCAAGACTGCAACAAATATTAAACTATATATTCATGAATAAAAAGCTATCTTAAAAATACTACAAGCACATAGCTAAGCAACTGGTTTCCATTTAAAAACAAAAGCTTTATCTTGGGCCACTAACTTTTACACAATTGCAACAAGTAATGGAATTTCGTCCACATGGTTTATTATCCTCAAACTCTCAAGAAAAGTTAATTTTTCTGTACTATCACTGGACGAGTTAACTTTTAACACAACAATAAATTTTCATATTATAATCTCGTAAATCGAAAATTACAATCAAGAACTGCAAAAAAAACTTGTATTTGTGTATATTTTCTTGCATCTGAAGACTGAGATAGAGGAAGCAATGTGCTGGAACACACATCAAGTATCATAACCACAACGCGCAAGACAATGAACTGGCATGCAGGCTCTCCATCACACTGCTACAGTATTCCTATTAAACTTCAAGCTGTGACCTTTAAATTTTATAAAATGTAATTCTAAAGTAAAGTCTAGAGAAAGCCATTATCAAAATTTTTGTTTGTATCCAGTACATACATTTTGAGATACAACTGTTTGAAGTTGTTTAGAATATTGTATCCAAGAATTATTATTATGTGTACAATTATTAAATGTGTGTTGTTCAAGATAAGAATTCAGTCTTTGCATGATTGCATCCAACCTACCTTATTTTGGTTGCTGCGATTAACAACTACACTGACGAAGTATGACTATGGAAACTCTTTTTATGTGCTAAAATACATGTTTAGTTATGACGACTCATTATTTTAAATGCTTATAGGTAGGTAGTGAAACCCCGATTTCACGAGTAGGCCTGCTGGATTTTACAAGGTCATTGTCTAGCACCACGAGGCCTAATCCACATTTTACAAGTACTGAGATTTATGAAGCAACGATTTTACAAGGTCATTATCGAGCACCTTAAACCCCATTTTACAAGTGATGCAGCAGTTTTACCACTGCAGGGCCTCAAAAAATTGGGGTTATATTTTATAGCCATGTTATTTATCAGCAGAGTTTTAAGTGGGAAACTGTTTAAAATTCACCATTTAAAATTGCTTAAATACATCAAAACTTGCTAGAATACTTCCAAATTTGTGAATACTGTACAGTATAAATGTATAATATTTGTTGTTCAAATATGAATAGTAAAAAAATTTATTATTCGAAAATATTCAAAATTTTAAATATTCGCAAACCCCTAGAAGATATGCATAGGTCTACTTCATGTGTAAGACAATGTCTTTGAATGTTTCTTGCAATGGGACAGAATGACAAACTGAATTATTGTGGACATACATACGCCATTGCAGTATTGTCGTCCCAGAAATCTTAGAAAGAGACAAATAAAAACAGACAACGAATTACGAAAAAAAGAGAAAAAAAAGCCGAGTTGGCTGTAGTCAACACATCCATAATCCAAAACAAAGGAACATGAAATATCCCATAAGGAATTAGTCAACAACAAATAAAGGAAGGAAAAGTGTAGTGATGCACCGATAAAACTTTACCTATTACCGAAACGATACCGATAATTAACCTAATAAATGACTGATACTGATACAGACCGATTACCAATTTTTTTATCACATTTTTAGCTAAACTAAACAAATATGAGGAAGTACATATTAAGATATAAAATATTTTCACATACCTACATTATTTTTATTTATATTTATCCTCAAAAGTAAATACTGTAAATCACAAATCACACACTTCACATTTAGTAGTCATTGGCAAATTTGTATTTAAAAAAACAAGTCATCTTAAGTTCTTTGACAAAATTCTGTTGCATTTCTCTTGGAGAATGTTTCCTGTTGTGACGTGCACTGGCACGCAGCACTTACTTGGCCTCTTTTCATACAGTAATTTCAATTTTTTTTTGTCTTAATATTTTTTTTCTTTGTTGTTTATAACAAATTAAGTAGGCCAACTTAACCAGGGATAAGGATGTATACGGCAGGATCCAACCTACTAATTGGGGATGCGAGTAAAGAAATTTACAATAAAATTTTCTTTTTAATTTTAAATTTAACTTTAAAGCAAGAGAAAAGTATTTAATTTTACATGTCAATTTTATCGGATTTATATCGTGTTTGGACTCATTTTAAAGCTAATTTAATTTCAAGCAACTTTTCTAAGTAAACTTTTCTTATATTTTGCCTTGTTTGGATTTTTTTAAATTTCAAGTAGCCTCTTAGCTTGCTTCTCCTGGAATGGGATTTATGTAGCAGGCTAGTCATAGTTCTCTTGCTTGGAAGCACGTACAGAGAAGAGCTGGCTTTCAAAATTTCAAATAAGCTCTGAGCTAGCCTGTGCTTGGATGGATTTATCTGGCAGGCAGGTCAGAGTTCACTCGCTTGGAGGCACGTACAGGGACATGCTGGAATGCGATGAGCTCTGCCGGGCGTTTCTCGATCGACGTGGATGGTAGTGTCGGGCGCAAAACTCCGTGAAGGTGGTGATCCGCGACGGATTGATGACGCTGCACATCCCCAATTAATAAAACAAATATTTAGCTGGTATTATGAAATAAAATGCTTTGTAAATTTATCAGTATCTATGTTACATACAATTTTTAGGTTAAAAACATCAATTAACCAGCTTTTTAGGCAAGTTGGATCCTGATGTATCCCTCCGCCGCTCGGACGAGTAAGTCCGAGTGTCCGCCCAGGAAAGTTAATTGTGATCAATCGGAGCTAGGGGACGGTCGCCGGGAGATGGCCGGCTGAGTGTTTAGTTGGGGCGTCATGGCGGCAAGAGGAGGACGTGTTAGACAGGGCAGAGGGGCTGTGAAGCCTAGAGTGCAGATTCGTTAGTCGAACTTAGCTTTATTTTCTTTCTTTGTTGGCATGCTGCCTTTTAATTTAGTAGTAAACAACCAGTAGATATTCATAACCATATAGCCGGTGATTAAGGTAGACAAAGTGCCGGGCCAAGCACTACTACTCACACAGAGGGCAGGCGGTAATGCCTAATACGTATATAGAAAAGTCACCTCAACTAACTCTGGACGAGCACTCGCTTTATGAATTGCCATTGTCCGTTAAAGTGCATCAAATGAAAGGTTAAATAAAAAAAAATGCTAATATATATATATATATATTTTTTTTTTTTTTTTTTTTTTTTTTTTTTTTATCCGTTTCGGACTAACCTCACTGCTATCCGGGCATCAATATAATAGGTACCGCCTCTACATCAGCTCGCTGGTTTTTGCCATTTTTTCTTTTTGCCTGCTAACTACTTGCAATAATAGCAACGGAGGAGAGTTACATCCCCGAATCAACAACAACTACATCAGCGACGTAGACGTAGAGAAGACCCGTCACATTCTGGCGCAGCGAACAGGGACATCGGCAACGTACTTTCAACATCTAGATAATAACAACACGCCGACGTAGGAGACCCGTTACACTGTGATAACATTGTTTTAAGACAGTCTCATTTTCGCAAATACAAATATTAATTCACGCACAAATATTTTTACATTTAAAGCACCTTCCGGATTTTTCCATAGATTATACGACATCAACAAACACACCAATATCGGGAAAGAGTTAGCTAACCTTGAAGTTAGCAAACAGTCTGTGCCTAGAGATACTGCTAGCGCCATTATTGGAAAACAGATTTAAATGCCGCAATGTTGAAAATATTAACAAATTTAAATGCTGACATATTAAATTTCAGTTGAATTTGAACGTTTCCATTTTAAAATAAAATCAAATACAAATGTCATCATCTAATACCATATTTACTAGCGTATTTTACGTACTTTTTGTTACCATTTTTCATTTGTCACTATAAATGCTAGCGCTGCTAAACCGGATCGGGACCACTTTAGCGCTGTCCGTTACTCTAAAGTTGGCGGTACAATTTACTTGTATGCAGTTCTCTATGATTCTCAGTTGCATGTTTACAAAAAAATAGTCGCGGGAATGAAAAATTACAGTGCAATGTACAATTTTTTTTTAAATTTGTGATGCGAATGCTGGAAAAATTTTTTGCACGTGACTGAACGTGAAAATACAGGTTGCATAAAATGTGCAAGGTCGTAAGATACGCGAGTAAATACGGTAATTTACATCTGTATCGATATTGTAATAATCTGTGATTATGATTAATCAGTGAAATGTAATTATCGGCGATTATCATTAATCGGTATCAGTGCATCACTAAAATAATGATAAACAACCAAAAATAAAAGTCGAAATACAAAAACGAATATGTAAAACTCAGGATGTGTTGACTACAGCCAACTCGGCTTGTTTTCTCTTTTTTTCGTAATTCATTGTTTGTATTTATTCGTCTCTTTCTAATATTTCTGGAACGACATAATACTGCAATGGCGTATGTCCACAATAATACAGTTTGTGTAAGACAATTTTTGCCGTGATATTATTTGCAAATATTTTATAAAGACATTTGTCACCATTTGCCACTGCTAAAATAATGCCTCCACATTTAGACTTTAAGCTAAAATTAAAGTTTTGCAAGAGAAACTGTTGAAATTATCTACGAACCGTATACAAATTATTCAGGAGAAAACATAGAGGATGTGAAGTACATATATTTAAGTGCCTAATATTTTCAATTTTATCTCCAATTCAGCACCTTTAAAGTAACAGGCTAACAGACACACTTTTGATGCATTTATTTTGACTCCAGGACTTTAGCCATTTATGATATTGCATTTCTTTTATTTTCTGTTCTTAGTGCTCCTTCCGTAAGTCAGATGTTATCACTTGAAAATTCCCAAAATTAAAATGTCTGCAGCATTAAACCAGTCTGCATTTTTAACTGCCTATATGTTAAATGCAGAATGTTTGTACTATCGAAAAAATTTGTGTTTCAAACTATAACATCTAAGTTCATTATGGAAAGATGCATAGTTAAATATATTTCTTACACTTCTCAAGGGACCTGGAAGAATTCTTGAAAAATGCAGAAGAGAGTAAAACGACAGAAATTTTTCATGTAAATGTTACATTGTAAGTAAATAATGTGAGTGAGTATAACAGCAAGGAGTGTCAAAAAGGGTTTATACTGTATTAATAACACATATTTATAATGTTTGTTAATTTAAAATGTACTTATTCATAAATGTAACAAATGCCACTGTGGTTAAAAAGCCAGGATAAGTCTTAGCCTGATTTGCTCTCCATTCTTTCAGTTCATTATTCATTGGTAAATACTTTGCATATCTGTGTGCTGTGTGTATGCACTGCCGGTTGATAAACCATGGACATCTAACCAGACTCAATTTTTGTCGTTTCTCATCATGTCATGGCTTCAAAGAACCTAACCCAGACGTAAATCATCAACTTACAGCACGTGTTTTATTTACGTTAACCTCTTTATTCATACTACAAGTTGAACACCAATCACTGCCAATTTGGACTACTTATCTCATTAAATCTATAATAAAAGGCGTACATTAAAGGTTTCAATAAATAGCATTAACTATGAAACAACATGTAAAAAGAAATAAACTACAAAGCAGCACCTTGAATGAGCCAAAACTTTCCTCCAGGTCTGCGTACATGGACCATACTTTCAGTGACTTATATAGGCGCATCTGTACTGTCTCAGTCTCATCGTGGTACGCTACTTTCCTTGCAGGCATTACTGTTGCTTTCTGCATAAGTTTGAGTGCCTCGTCATAGTTCCTGCAACACAAAACATCAAACATAAGTACCACTCTTCCAGTGTTCAAAACATTCCAATTTTTAATCCATTACCATATTGTACTGCACATGTAACAGTTCTTTCTCCACAAGGTAAGTACTCTCGATCATCACATTAAACTGCCCATGCAAAGAAATACAGAACTACACAAGAAAATTACGTCTAATTACAGTATACAGTAAACTCCCGATGATCCGTGTCAATTGGTGCAGTGCAACACACAGATAATCAGAAAACAAGGATAACCCGAAAATAGCACATTTGTTTATATAAAATGCAAAAAAAAATTGAATTTATTTATAATTAACTCAAATACCATAATGACACGGTTTTGCCTACAAATACCATATTTCCAACCTTTTCACCAAAACGAATAAAAATTTGTCCAGGGTGCATGGTAAACATGAGAAAAAATTATGTTGAAAATTCGACAATTCATTCTTTATTACTTCACCCAATTCTGTTGCTGAAAACAAAGGATTTAAAAACACAATTCTGTCTGTTTGATATTCAGAGGACCAGTACCCAACCTTGGTTACTCTTCACTTGGCTCGTCGAAGTTCTGCCTGACCCACGAAAATCAGGTTAAACCGACACATAATACTTCGCAGAAACGTTCCGGGTGTGCACGAACACCTTACAACCCGCCATTATCCTTCATCACTCCTGTTACACACAAAAAAAGGCAGTGCTGCCACTCTTGAGTGGCACAAACACCAACCTAACAACAAAATCCCTAGTAGCAGAAGCGACCATGTCCAACATAATCAACATAAGTCCCTAACACTGTCGCTTACTAGAAAATTTGCTATGCACATTAACGTTTTATTAGTCTCTTCACAAAATAAATACTGTACTATGACAAAAATTACATTTACTTGGCCAAATCTGAAAAATAAGGAGGAAGCAGAGTAAATAAACTAAATTAAGCTGAGGTTTGATCAGGTGCGCCAAATCACTATAAAAAATTAACAATTTTAAAGTGACATTCAAACAGCTCTGTGTACCTGCCACTCACACAAATAGCAAGCATTCATGCTACTGTACAATAAGTGACAATCTTAGAAAAGACAAAGAAAATAACAACTGCACAAAGGAAACTTACTCATGTCTTATTTCCATCTCTGCCCACTCACACCACACAGACGCCAAGTCCTCAACCTTCACATATGGTACGTGTGTTGCCTTCTCAAACACTAACCGAGCATCTTCGATTTGGCCATTCTCTTCATAAAACTTAGCGAATGCCACCCATAGTGTGTGAAGTTTCCCAACTGCAAGTTTTGGGTCTACAGTCTGCACAGCTTCTGTGTACGTGTTGATTATCTGTAACAATAAACCACAATTAATTAATGTTCCTTTGCAGATTATCACTTTCATGTATTTCTCCTAAATTTCTTCAAAACCAAAATCCTAATACAAAATTTAGAGAGAGCTACTGAACACTCTTTATACAGCAAAATCACTCAATTAAAAAAAAAGTTTTCTTCAGATGTCAAACATTAACATTGCAACTAAGCTGGCAGGGCCAACTTTCTTGTACATTGGTTGCCAAGGGTCCCTGGATTCAATCTCAAACGTTCAGCAAGCATCTAATTAAAATTTCTAGTTTGGTTTGCATGGATGATAAGATTCCATGTAAGTAGCCTTCTTTGCAAATAACTCTTTGAGTAGCACACGGAACCCTGATTTAGACTTCTGAACTGGAGGCCGTAGACATGCCGAACTCTGAATGATGATATGAAATTAAGTTCTATGATGGAGAGAAGTGACAGAATGTGAAGGGCAGGGTGAACTAGAGTACCCAAAAAAAACTGCAAATTTATTTACTTGCAAATATCATATTTGTTTCGCACTGGATTCTTCTATGTTTTTTTTGTAACACTGTGCAATCTGTTTCATTTCACTGTAGTTTTGGTCATATATTTTTTACATATTTTCGTGCCAATAGAAAACTTTTGTCCAATATCAGCACACCTTGAAATCGAGCAGGGTAGCAAAGTGTAGAAAAAGAAGCTGTTCACGTGACTTCTTTGACACGTATAAACTATACTGAGGTTATGTTTGCAAGCCTGAAGCTGAAATTTTGTTCTGCTGTCCATCCTTACCCTCACAAATTTGTGCAAAACACTGTACTCGCTCATTTGAAAGCTCCATTTGGAAAGGTCACATTTGGCTTGACTTCTGCTACATCAAGACTGTACTAAGGCTTGTTTCTGGGGTGTGTTATTTTTTTCTGCAGAATGTGTAGAAGGATAAATTGAAGCCCATTTAGTTTATTAAGGTTGGTTGAACTGAAATTACAATATTGGCCATAATTAATTTGCTGCTGAGATTACTAGCAAGTAAAACGCCAAACGAACCCCACCTGCAATCAGTAGCTGAATGCAAATGAAATGCCAATCATTAAATATCCCAGCAGAAATAATATCATCTTTCACACACTACAAGTATTCCTGGAAATGTATCAACATTTATGACATTTCATCCACAATGTTAGTCTGCTACATCTTTTTACATTGTTAGATAACAAATCACAGTAAAATCCTATAGTTAAGACCCCCTTCATTACGACCATCCTGTTAATACAACCCTTTTTTGGAAGAACTGTGAAATTCGGGTCAAAAAATTACAGAAAATCTGCTGAAAAATATATTTGTTTCACTTGTTGCTTATCTGTGTTGCATTTTCCTTGGCGAGTGCTGTGCTGTAAGAAACGCACAGCTAAAACTAGATAACACCACTCCTGACTGTCCACGCCAGCCAATATTCATTCAATTCCCCCACCCACTCGCCAGATTGTGCTTGTGTGCGCATGCGCATCAACTGCCGTGCCTCGTCTATTGTAGAGAGCTGAGAAGGCGAGGCAAAGTGACAGGGTGATTGTTGGGGACGCACATCCCTCCACTTGTAGCCAACCCCAGCAGTATTCCTGAACCTTGCCTTCTCAGCTCCGGACAATAGTGTAAGTGTACGTCGCAGCTGCAGCCACACCACCCCCACCTATAACTGTCTGATAGTCACGTCACGAGCAACTAGCACCCTATCTGGCTGCAAAGCAGAGCCTCGTGTTTGTCTTTCCCCTTCCCCTCCCCTTCTCGCCTAGTGAACCTATTAGTTTCCATGTCTGGATAAAAAAAGGGGGGTTGGGGTGTGAAGAGATGACAAGTTTCATTTTTTCCCCTCATTACATCACAGCAAAACAAAAGTACCAGCATGGCACTGTCCGTAAAAGAAGAAAGAAAGGGGGGAAAAATATGGCGTTCTCTCTTCCTTTTTTCTCTAGCTTCGCATCAGGTTGTGCACATTTTATTTTAGCTCGAACAGTACCTACTTCTACTGACCTTGACAACTTTCGCTGTTATTGATCACTCCACTCAGCACGTGAGGCATTTGGTTATACATCGCTGTGGCGTAAAAACGGCCTACGACGCAAACACAACTAGTCCTGTCGCTGTGTAAGGCATGTTGGCTGATAAGGATATTGTTTATGCTCGCTCATCAGGAGCAATACAAGCAACTATGGCCAGCGCACCTAGAGCCACTTCGCTGTTATCCGCAGTGCAGAGCATTAAACTGGCGCGCAGTGCCGTAGTTGTATGATTTTTCCTAAGTGACCAAGACTTTAGTCGGCGAGTAATGCAGTTTGTATTTTATACGTGATAGTACCTTGAAAAGTACATTTTTAGCCCTTTTGTGGGGCTTAAAATTTGTGATTCTACTAGGCATATATTGTTTTTTTTTTTTAAATATAGACTTTTTTTAATTGTTCTTTAACAAACACGTTAGTCATTTGATTTTTCCACGATAAGACGATGGAAATGGGGATGTCGCACTGCGTTTATGAGGTTCTTTTTTGTGATGAGGCGAGACTGAATATTGTTTTTTGGAGCAAATTTTTTTTTACAGAAGAATCAGGCTAAAAAAATTATTTGTATTTTATTTAAAAACTGCAAATTTTTATGTATAGGGGCATTGGGTGGGTCAAAATCAGCACAAAATGTCTCTATTTCTCTATTACGACCCTCCAGTTTTTACAACCCTTTTCCCAGAAACTGTGAGGGGTTATAACAACAGGATTCTACTGTACTTCCATATTATCTGACATACGTTTGAAGACAAAAAATAACATATTCTTTCCTATCTTCCAACAAATGTCAAACTATGTAAAAAGATGCAATAGACTAACAAATAGAGCATGAAATATCAACCATTTTGATACACCTTCAGGATTGCTTCTGGCGAGGGAAATACTGTGACTTAAACATGGCTGTGCACCACCCCCTTTCAACACACATTAGTGAATGTTATTTCAACCAACACTTAACATCTAAGTCTGTAGCGCTGGTGAGGGTTGACATGACGTGAGTGTGGAGTAGCGTCGGAATGAAGGGGTGAGGAATACAGGAAATCCCTCAGAAAACCAGTCCACCAGCAGCATTGTACAGCATTATTCCCACATGCTAAAATCTGGGGACCGACCCCACCAGGGTAAGAGGCGAGTGCTGTAGCCACTGAGCCAACCACAGCCCTAGTTACCTAATTTCCTAATGTATGTTACTGCTCATCACTAAAACCTCCCGTAAATTACACTGGCATCTAATATAAAAACGATAAAGAAAAATTTATGAGTATTGCGGGAAGGGAAGGAAACATATCACATGTGGGTGTCATGCACGTGACACTGAAAAATGGAAGCAATTGAACAAAGGTGGGAGGCATTGGAACAACAGCTACGGCAAGGTCACATCCTTTCTCTCTGAAGCATTGCACAGTTGACAGAGTTACCACGAAGCAGTGGCTGCCAGTCGGGCGCACAAGACCTACGTGGCTCGCAGACTACAGCAAACTAAAAGTTTGATGCTGTAGTTTGCTGTTATTACCCCGGCTGGCCTTTGTACCATCATGTGTACGCCCACTAATAATTATGCAAGTACAGTACTATTATTTTTATTTTTCACAAAATTTTTTACCAAAAACTATTTGTACAACTTATATATGCCAAAATACAGTACTAGCTGCACATTGTTTTTAACGTTTTTGGAAACAAGAGAGGGGATTTATTATAATCTAATCGGGTAGACCTACTGTATATCTTTCTTCAGAGAAAGTCAGCCTACTGAATGAATTTATTGTTTCAGCTTTCAAAACATTTCTGTTTTACATTAGTGCGAAATCCAATCTTAAAGCAAATACTAACTTGAACAAATTTTTTTTTTATATTTAAGATGTCAAAATCAAGTATTTCGGCAGCTACGACAACAACAACGCAACTCCAGTATCACAAATTTCTCGGAAACAGTAGCTTGTCAAAGTAGCGAGACTCGACTGTAATATTACAGTAAATCCCCGATCTAACAACATTGGATCTAACGACATCAGCAATCTAACGACATAATTCCCAGGAACACTGAAAAAATTAATAATTAAAAATTGATTAAATCAAAGCAAAGTGCAATAGAACACAGTAAAATGTTATTTAAACAAAATTATGTGTATATTAAACATAAACATACTGCAGTTATCTTAAATTAGTGATATGCAGCTGTGAAACAAAAAAAAACTGTAGAAAAATGTTAGAAACTTCGGCTGAAATATAGTTGAGATGCACGCCGGGTGAGTAGGCCGCCCGCGCAACACCGACATATGTGAGACGTGATTACTAACGCTGCCTTATCTCATACTGCTCCCCCTCACTTCTCCACGCTCACTCCTCCTCGTGTCCTTGTCTCAGCTATTCAGTTAAGATAACTGAAGTGGCATAGCAATAGTTATTTACAAGTGCAAAAAATTAGGATCAAAAAACATTTGGAAAATCGTCCGCGTTGCATTTTCCTTGGTGCTGTAAGAAATGTACGCTAAAAATAAATAACTCCCCTCCTGACTAGGGGTGGGCGAAGCTTCAAAATTTCGAAGCCGAATCGAATATTTTCATTATTCGATATCATATTCGAAATAAAATTTTTACTTCGAACTTCGAAAATATTACTACAATTTTCTGGTGGTTATAAGTCATCTTAAAAATTGTTGTTATTTGGCCAAAACTTGAAGATGGTGTCGAATTAACGTTATTATATACGTTCAAAGATTTTATTTGAAACTAACCACACACATTGGCTAGTGGACCATGAAAACATAACCTTAATAGTGTACATACAAAGCAGCCAAAACGGCCGAAACTAAACCGTCAACAACTAATTTCATTCAAACAATAGGGAAACCACATCTTTAAATAATTATTTTTGTTTAAAGCCCGAGATGTTTTATCTTCGAAACTTTCGTTAAACACTGCTAATTTTTGTAGCAACATCATCTGCTATATCAATTTGTGCCTAAATACAACTTACAGTGATTATTGTAGATTACGCAGCAGAATATTTTTTAACAAAATGGTCGTGAAATTGCACTCAATGCGATGCAAACCGTAATTAGAAAGGAAACAAATAGCCTAGGACGTGTCTATGGTTTACATCAAGTGCGCCATTTCGAGTGGCCTCAGTCGCAAGCCATACAGCCAGCAGCCACCGTGTCATAGCACATGCACTAAGGAAATGGACCGGTGCAGTGCATAATTATTTATGCACTCAAAGTAATAATTTAAATTTACGCAACACGAGAGGCGGATCAGTTAAAAACAAATGTAATGCTGCTGGCCCACTGACATTTTCGCAAGTGAAGTTGTGTGTCGATCACGTAATGACCATGACCATATTGCGACCACGTTCAGAGATGCGGTATTCAGACAAAATCAGTACGCTCTTACGGAAACTACTTCGGATCCACTCGATAGAGAGTAAATCGGTCGGAAACGTCGTGCGTTGATTGGAGCAGTGTAGATAGCAGCAAGCAGACGATACAAAGGAAAGCGCGCGTAAAACGTAAACAAACACTCCCGCATGTGTAAATAATAGAAAATATATTATAAGGCGGTTTGAATGCATGTTCACGGAAAATACTATGTCGTATCGTATTATTTTTATTGAAAAAGAAGTCTGGAGCAGTTTATCAAGTAAAATGTTGCCAGAGTACGTAATTCAGGTATGGACAAAATTGTTATTACTTGTACGCAATTTTAATGCTACATAAGTATATTATACCAGCATAAAAGGATAACGTGACCAATGCTACCCAGCAGGAATATTCCAGGTAGGTTTCCATAAGCGTCTCGTGAATACAAAGTAACGAATCTCACTACGTAGAAGTAGACAACCTGGAAAACTATTTTGGAAATTTTCTAAAATCAACTAATGGAGCCAAGCACTTCAGGTCTGAATACTGGGCCACCTGCCAAAAAATCCATGAGCAGTATTTGGTTATTTTTTTTTTACTAAAAGTGTCAGCGGTAATAAAGCAACATGCAAAACACGCAAGAAAATATTAAAAATTCCAACAGGTACTTCATGGATTAATTAAAAAAAAAGATGTGATTTTAGGGTCTGTTAAGATTTATAAAACCAACCGAATTTTTTTGGGGATTTTGTGATCCTTTTAGGTACTACTACAACGCTTATCTGAAACAACATCCTGAGCAATTAAATATAATAATTCCACTAAAAACAATTTTTTTTGCAAATCACTACAAAACTCTCAGTGTAAATTATTTTGCATTGCATATTTGTTAAAAAATTTAATTTACTTGATATTCGATTCGAATTCGTGAATATTTCAACATATTCGCTTCGAATTCGCTTCGAAATGAAATTTTCATATTCGCCCACCCCTACTCCTGACTGCACGCCAGCCATTAACCATTCTCTCCCCACACCCCCAGCCTACAAGCCAGATTGTGCTTGTGTGCGCACACTTCAACTGCCGACTGTCTGATAGTCACGTGCAACTCGCATCCTGTCTCGCCACATAGCAGAGCCACATGTTTGTTTATCATCTCCCACTCCGCGACTATCTGCCATCAGCCAATATATTTTTTTCTTCCGTGGCTTGTGTAAGCCCTGGGGGATGGGGGTTGAAGAGACCTAACATCTTCGGAAGAGACTATATGTTTTCTTTTCACCCTCATTACAGAACGGCAAAAAAAAAAAATGACCAGCATTGCACTCAGTCCGTAAAAGCAAAAAAAATACAGCGTTATCTCATCTTTTTTTCTCAGCAACAGAATTGAGCTCGGCTAGACCTTAACAACTTCCGCTGTATTACTGATCACTCGTCACGTGAGGCACGTGGCTATGTAATAGCTGCAGCGTAAAAACTGCCTATGGCGCAAATACAACAGTCCTGTCGCTGTGTGCGGGCTGATAAGGTTTTAGTTTTATGCTCGCTCAATAGTGGAGCAATAAGAGTGGCTGTAATTCAGCGCGCCGAGAGCCACTTCGCCTCTATTCGCAATACAAAGCTTTAAGAGCTTGTTCCCGAGTTTTTTTCAGACTGGTGCCAATACCTCAAATATTTTTTAACCAAAAGTCTTGAAAAAATTTGAGTCAATGTGCAATCACACGATGCACAATACTGTGGATGCGTTTTTAAAATAACGTACTATTCGCCAGCAAAAAATTATTTCCTTCATTTTTGTTTATTTTTACGACGAAAAACGTGGTACTTTGGGTAATGAAATCTAAAAAACCGTTCAGTATAATTCTACGAAAAAATTCAGCTTCAAATTATAACATATAAGTATCAAAACTGTGCAGCAAAATTTTGATATGAGTATTAGGTAGCAATAAAAAATATTTTCGAAATCACTGCAAAACTCCGTAATAAGCCCTTAAACTGTTGCGTTATGAATAGCTACATGATTTTTCCAATAGGCCTACAACTTTTAGCTGCGAGTAATTCAGTCATTTTATACATGACAGCACCTTGAAAAGTCAGTTTTTATCCCTTTTCATTGGCTTCTAATTCGCGTTAATAGCAGGCGTTCGAGTTTTTAAAAAATACAGACTTTTTTTTAATTTTTGTTCTTTAATCAGAACTTTTATTAGTCTCGCTTAAATTCTTATAATGGCGACAGACTGCAACAGTACTTGCACAATAAAAAAAAGTTCAATGGCGATACTGAAAGGTTTTTAATCGTTGCAGTATACTTTCATTTGAATAATAGGAGTTGTTCTATGTTCTGTGTGCTTCGTGCCAGGCAAGCAGAATGAATCACACGCGTACAGCGAGCTGAGGGAGGCAAGCAGAATGAATCACACGCGTACAGCGAGCTGAGGGAGGCAAGCCAAGGCCAGCGGCCCGGCCTCTCCACCGCTCCCCTCCCCCATCCTACACAACCAGACTGAGCGCGCCACACGGTCATGTCACGGCACACGAGGGATAATGGAGTACCATTTTATTTGGAAGACACCTTTTCATTGTACAAAAATTATAATTTCAATGAAAAACATGTTTTTTTACGTCGGTAACTGTTCTACATTAACTTTACGAAAAAACAGACTTAAATTTTTTTTGGGGGGGGGTATAAATTAATTACCTCGGGACTAACGACATCGTTGATCTAACAACATAATTACCTGGCATCGCGCGATGTCGTTAGATCGAAGGTTTACTGTAGTTACAAAAAATTGCAAGACGAGGATTACAAATGCACAGAAGACATGCAGTAGGAGGAAATGGTGCCTCACCTCGTGGGGCTTGCCCTCGTACAACTTCACACGCTTGTGCCACTCCTGCACATTGTGAGGGTTCTGGCGCAGCAGCACCGAGTTGAGCAGCAGTAGTCGGCGCTCCATCAGGTGCTCAAACCTCGCCAGGCGCAGCTCCAGTTCCACCTCGTCTGTGCAGACATCACCCTTGCACAACCAGTCATGCATATACAAACTAATTATTTCTCACTTTTCCATACTACTAACAGTTGACACCTCAGTAACTAACTGAACAAACGCACAAACAAACCCCATTGCATAATTTAATCTCCCTATCCCTTCAACTATTAGTCTTTGAAAAGTCAACAATTTTACCAAAAGACAACTATGACAACATTCTAAAATTAAAAAGAAGATATGATCCCAGAAGAATCTACATTTCTGACCTAATGCAAAGAAAGTAAGGCTTTATTTTTTTTTCTCAGCCATTAACAAAAATGGGGTTTTCAGTTTGTGTTTCGTAAATTATCACCAGGAAGGACACAATTTAATGCCAACTGGTACACCCTGGTCGGAAGATATCATATTTTGCACCAGTTCAGCTAAGTAACTACTACCTAGGCCCATATTTGCTTGGTGCAATTTGACGAATATCATTTTCTTGAAAACTTGGGTGATGGAAATGACACACTCTCAGGAGTACAAAAAAATGATGGCAATGACGTAGACAGAAAAGTTTTGGCAAGTTAATACCTCTAATACAAATTCACTGTGGAAAATAGTTTTGTCCAAAGTAAATTAATAATCAATTCTTACAATCAGTTTATAAGCACTTTGGTCTGTTTACATGGAAAATACATGTTAAAATAGGTAGTATATCTTAAGAGTAAATATCTACTATACTTGCAAAAATAGTTTAATCTTTAAAACAACACTTTTCAGTTTCCTTCGAAAACACAAGTACGTATATACTGTGGCATACCCTACCATCTGGTCACCTGTTTAAAGATATTATTTTTTTATTGTTTGAAGAATTATGTAAGTATTGTTGAAGATTATTTTAAGGTCCCTACGCAACTCTCTCTGCTAGGTAGCATAATTGTTAATTTGAGATAGGGTTTGAGTCTCTGTAGGTGAATGCCCGGCTTACCTAGGCCTTAATATGTATGTTTAAGTGGAGTTGATCATAACAACAATTTATGTAGGTACATACTGATTAAAATAGTTGGATGAACTTTGGCCCTGCTAGGTTATGAAAAGCCATCTGGAAAAAGAGACATTATGCTGCAGTGAAATTTTATTATTTTCTAAATTTTAATTATGATGACTTATTTTTAAAATAAATAGCATTGGTGGTATTTATTGCTAGTATACACTATTTTTTAATATAATTTTTTTAAACAAAGGAATCATCTTTGGGCATTTAATTCAAGTGTTGAACTGGTAATTTTAAATTTAAAGCTGTGTGTGGCGAATAGGTTTAGAATTATTTTATTTGAAGTCTGTAGGTTTTAATTATTTTCATGTTGAAAAGAGTTCCTTGCAGCTCATGTACTGTAACGTGGCTTCTGCGGTTGATGATATTGTTTGAGGTTATGATGTCCCTGTTCGCGGCACCTGCTGTAACGGGGCTCGCTGGTTGATGATGTTGTCCCTGGTAGTGGTGCCACTTGTGACATGCTACTTCACAGACTGTTGTAGTCTCTCCACGTTGTTGTCGATGATGAATTTGTCTGTGTATGAAAAACTGTGTGGAATGGACACACACAGACCCAGTGCTCAGCAGCTTATTCTGTTACTCATGCCCGAATTGCAGCGTTGTCCCTTAGGTTTTTTATATTTTGATTAAATATAGTGGCATAACTACAAACAAAAAACAAAGCCAGGAATATCTTCCTTACGGTTATTTATTTTGTAGCCATAACCAATTTGTTTCATTACACAAGTTGCCCACAGCAACTAAACAGAATTTTAAACAAAGTCAAAGTAAACAGGTGACGTAACAATATAGTCATTACTGAGTGTCTGCCCAAGAGGATGTTGCTGCTTGGTACCTCGCCTTACAAACGTAGTACTCACGGGTAAATATTTGCTCCACTCATAATGATGACTACGTGGTTACATATTGTGCAACACAACTAGTTATACTTTGTGCTACGTACGAAAACAACAAAAAAAGACTGAACATGAAGTTACATGAAATAGTTTTTGCTAGAGCGATTTCGCCCCTGCGGCTTTACTTCTCCACGCCAGCGCTCCCTTACACTTCCTGTCTGTCCCGCCATGATACTTCGACTGATATCTTCCTGGGCGGACACCCGAACTTACTCGACCGAGCGGCAGAGTGATACAACGGGACCCCAGTTGTTTGAAAACTGGTTAATAGACATTTACTATGGAAGAAAAGTACGTAACATAGTTACTAACAAATTTACACCAATTTTACTCCACAATAACATCTACCTATTCATTATTTTATTAATTGGGGATTCGCTGCGTCATAAATCTGTCGCTGATCACCACCTTTTCCCCGAGTTCTGCTGCGCACGGCACTATCAGCACTACCACCCACAATGAAGACCTAATGGGCTGCTAACTAAGTTGCATCTGGCATATCTCTGCATATGCCTCCAAGCATCTGAACTCTGACTTGCTTCCCAGATAAATCCCATCCCAGAAGGAGGCGAGCTTAGAGTCTACTGAAAATTTTCAAAATCCAAACAAAGCAAAATACAAAAAAAAAAAAAAGCTACTAAAAAATTGTTCAAAATTAAATTCTCTTTGAAATGAGTCCAAACATGAATTAAATCAGACAAAATTGATCTGTAAAATTTACTACCTTCATCTTGCTTTAATAATTTAAATTTAAATTTTGAATAAAGTTTTAATGTTAATTTCACTTCCAGCATCCTCAATTAAAATGTTGGATCTCACCGTATATATCCTTACACTTGACTAAGTTTGGCATGATTATATGCTTAAAAACAACAAAAAAAATACAGTAATCCTCCGAGTTACGAAACCTGCGACTTACGAAAATTCACAGTTACGAAAAAAATTACGAAAAAAAAAAATATCCGCGAATGATCTGCATGCCTGCCTAGAAAGCAGTGCGCATATATCTCTCTCTCGGGCCACGTGTCATTGATCTCGCGGTGCACATCTGTCTCGCTCACACTGCGTGACCTTGACTATAATCACGCAGCGCACATTGGCAGACTGCAGTATCGCTTGTGGTCTCGTGAGATTTAGAGTTACGGTAGTGTTGTTTACAGTAACTATGTTATCGAAATGTAAGAACGAGCGCTCTGAAAGTACAGTTAAGAAAAAGAGATGTGTTATTACATTACAGGAAAAGCTGAACATTATTAATATGTATAAAGACGGGAAAACACTTTCAACAATCGCGCGGGAAACAAGTCGCCCTGTTTCGACTGTAGGTACCATCCTGAAGGACGCAGATCGTATCGTTGAAAGTACAAAAGGTGCGGTAACATTGAACAGCACAATTATTACTAAGAAGAGGGTGGGCCCAATTTCGGAGATGGAAAAAATGCTGTGTCACTGGATCGAGGACATGACACAAAAACGGATACCGTTGAGCTTTTTTATCATCCAGGAAAAAGCTAGATCTTTGTATGAAGATTTGCTGAAGAAAGCTGACAAAAAAGACACAGAAAGTACATTTAAAGCTAGCGCAGGATGATTTGAACAATTCAAGAAGCGTGCCAACCTCCACAACATAAAGATAACAGGTGAAGCTGCAAGTGTAGATGTGGATGCAGCAAATTACATTCCTGAACTGCTAGCGGAAATAATCGAGGAGGGGGAATATTTGCCTGAGCAAATATTTAATGTGGATGAAACTGCTCTGTTTTGGAAGCGGATGCCGGCACGGACATTTATTTCAAAGGAAGAGAAATCAATACCTGGATTCAAAGCTGCGAAAGATCGCATCACTGTTATGGTAGGTTGTAATGCTTCCGGCGACTTGAAGCTTAAACCGCTTACAGTTTATCATTCCCAGAACCCACGGGCATTTAAGAAATGTGACATGAGTAAGTTTCCTGTGATTTAGAAAGCTAACACCAAGGCATGGGTTACACGTGCGTTGTTTGGAGACTGGTTTATCAATAATTTTGTTCCTGAGGTAAAAGAATATTGCGCACGAAAAGGGATCCCATTTAAAGTGCTGCTACTCTTGGATAACGCACCTGGCCATCCAGAAGATTTAGACGATGTTCATCCTGATGTGAAAGTCGTTTATTTGCCTCCC
>PNEQ01004323.1:18870-42937 GCA_003012365.1 Medauroidea extradentata
AGCACGCGTCACAGAAGAGATGTGAAATTAGTCTTTTTATTGATGGACCATGAGAAATGTACAAAGCAGTAGATGTAACATGTAAGAAAATAGGAAATTGTGACAAAATGAAATGAGATTGTGTTATCTGGGAGACACACAGTGAAACACAAATAGCAGTAATGTAACAGTTATGTTTAATGGTCTTTGTGAAGCAATTTTTATGATCCATGTTTTTTTTTGCTAAGATAACTTAATCCTTTTGTTCAGATAATTCCTCACTTTAGATTTGATTGAATTCTAGTATTTTTTTTAAACACTAGCGACTATGTATCATAAATTGTATTTTAGAGTTTTTGTTTAACTTCCCCCACCCCCTTCAATATATGAACATGTCTGAGCCAGGTGATTGTTACACCTTACATAGGCCGCTGCTATCCTGAGTAGAGCTGAGTGATGTAAGATTCCAACGCAATTTTGTACATAACACAGGAGGTGTTATTTTCTATGTAGTCTTCTAATGTAGTGGTGACTGTTCTTGTCGCTGTGTTTGTGAGTACGTAAACCACTTTGTCCACGTTACTGAATGCCTAGCGAGAGAAAGATTATTTATGTTTACTGTACTCGTGGGCCATGTGCAGGCTAGTTGAAAAAAGAGCTTTGATTAGGGCACTGGTCATCAGCCGGAATGACGTAGTTTTACCCTATAACCGGTTCAAGAAAAGCTAGCATTTCTAGTTTCCCCCTCCCCTGAAAGCTTTTCGGTAGAAGCCCGAGAAAACAGGCTCGATGTCATCCAGGTTTGCAGTCTTGTATATATGTTGGCACTTCAGCAGTGTGCAGATGTTCTGGGTTAATATCATCAACACGCCTGTCGGTTTTCGTCGAACGTTAACTGTTTTTATTACTACGTACGCAGTCGTTTGAACGTCCAGGAAGTGTTTACAAGCCTTAGGTTATATAAGGAGCTATCGAGAAACATTTAGGGTCTATAGGGCTTTGGGCTTTTTAGTGTTATGTTTTCCGTCTCCACCACTTGGTCTTCAGATCGGTAGTGTTCCATATTTCCCATAAAAGATGTTACGTGTGGTTTTTTTAAATTTTGCCCCTTATAACCATCATTCATTACACTATTGTCAATATGCGTGTCTGTAACTGAACAATTTAAGAAGTTTTCCTGGTTAATATGCAGCGTCTGTTTCAGTGTATATATGTGAACAGGTTTTTACTGTTAAATTAGATTAATGTGTTGACTTTGTGCTACAAATTGTACTTCAGTGCTTGTGGCGTATTGTAGATACGTATGTATGTCAACATGGATGTGGTGAGGAAACTTATTTTACACAAAGCACGGTTAGTAGCTCAATGTAACAAGTTAACTTTTTGAATTGAAGTGAATGTGTGGTGTAAAAAAATGTTTGGCACGGTACTATTTTTTAAGAAGTTGAAATATGGTACGTTTACCACAGTTGTATTGGTACAGTATAACAGCAGGGTGTAGTTCTGGAAAAGTATGACATTACAGTATCAACAATGATGAATAAAACTTGTAGAAATTAAAATGCAAAGTAAAGCCGTAGAAATGTTAAGACCCATAAAATTAAATATTCAGTTCTTGTTCAGAAGAGTATGTATATGTGTTTAAATCAAACTCAGCATTTTGTAAGAGTAGAGAACGTAATTATCAGAAAGAATAACACTTTGTGAAATTGTGATTGTATGGTAACTATTTTACATAGTATGATGTATGTTTTCAGCTACGAGGTTTTCGCCAAACTGTTCCTGGTGATGGTATTATGCTGGCTGTTCATGATGCTTTCTTGGATGGGCTACAGAGTACTTTTCTACTGTCATGTCATGGTGAACCTACTGCAGGCGTTCCTCTTCCTGTACATCTGTGTTCTGGGACAGAAGAGAGTTACTTCACAGATCTGCACATTCTGCTGCCCTTGTAGGAGTAAAAATTCAGAACGTGGTGTTGACTGGGGAGAGGAAATGACCAACATGAATCCTTCCCCGTACTGATGCAGTTGCTACCCACTGCCTGAAAAATATTTGTTCTTCCAATTTGACTTCAGCTTCAAGTGCTGAATGTGGTAGGTAAGCTGTGCTGTGAAAGTAATGATGAACCAATTAGCAAGTACACTCACAGGAAGGTTATAGTGAAAAGAGTGTAATACAAAGGTCATTATTATACATCCTCCCATGGAAGATGAGAAATTAAATATGATTGATGGTTAGTCATTTATTAAAGAACCCAAAACGAAAAAAATAAACTACGTACAATGTAATGGTAGTAAGAAGAACATTTGTATTAACAATATGGAGTTTTGGCAAATGTAAGTAGTGGGAAAAGCATAAGTGTGGGTTATTGAAGGATTTTACTTAGGTCAAACATGATAGCTGACCGATACAATTTTGTCAGACACCTTGGTACCCATATGGCATGTAAATACTGACGCAATGTCCGGTGAGAGTGAGGTAGGAACGGAGCTGCGTTGAAATACTCTGGGCGCCACCCGGTTAAGCGTGTAGCCGGGAACACGAGGCTCGATGGGTTGCGGTCTGTTCGTGCCGGCGTGTCCTTCTCTCACTTGAAACAGCTGTGTATCGGGAAAAGCAGCGAGGACCTGGAGAAAACTATACCTTACATGGACACTTATGGGGCGGCCAACACCCCATACCGTAGAGCCTTAAGCGAGCCAGTTCCAAATGGCTAAACAAAGTAAAAAACTGGGTCGGATAGTTGCACACACGCATTACGTTTCTCACAGGACGAATCAGAGTCCCGAAACGCACCACGTCTCTCTTGTTCCGTCCGTCGCGGCCGCTGCTTCCAGACTGCCTTTTTCATGCAGTGGTAGAGGGAGCAGACGGCGAAGCCATGTGCCCTGCACTGGCAGATGGCCATGCGATGTCCGGGATGGCAGGTGTCGCAAGTCTGTGTCAAGTTCACACATGCCCTGCCGCAGTTACTGATACGCCACACACACTCAAGTACCGCACATCTTCCCTTACCAACCAGCGCACACCGGCCAGTGACACACACTGCCGTCTGTACAGCGACGCCCCACTCCGGAAAGCGGCGAACACGAGGACGAAACCAGGCATGTGCTCGACGTCTGCATTTCCATTAGTTCCTCGGTTCGGGATTGACTAATTCTTGCTAGCCATGTGTGCTAGGCTCAGACGAGTGTAACTGGGGATGCCTGCTGCGTCGGCATCGAGGTGACTCATCTGGGTCTACGATGTGTATGGTAAAAGTCGTACCCTCTAGTGGCGCATCCAGTTCCCACATTTCCAGGACGATGGGTTGGAGTCTCGGCCCATCCTCATCAGGCAAGGTCACTATTGTTTCGGCTTCCTTCGGCTGTGTTATGACACCAGGCGTCGGTGGGAGAAGTAATGCTAGTCCCGGAGTCTTGCCACACCTGCTTTGCGAGTGTTTGTCACTCTCCTCTTGGAGTGGTCTCTCAGTTCGTGGGTGTAAGGCGTCTTCCAGTGGGGCCTGTGTCACACTTGTCTCCTCGTCATCCGACAAGATAGGAACCACCCTTAGTTCGTCTCTGTGAATATTTCGGAGGTGCCCCTGTCCCCATCTCGGACCAGGTAGACATGTTGTCGTAGGCATTTTCGCACTGCGTGGGGTCCTTTCCAGCGAGGTGCTAGTCCTGCTTAGAAGTTTCGTGTGCCGACCGACAGTGGATGGTTCCGAGCATATACCAGTGTCCATACCTCCAGGGGTGCAGGCGTGTTTCCCGTCACTGACATAATTTTTCGCACATACGCCTGTTTGTGTTGGCGGGCAGCAATGAGTCCGACGTCCCAGCACTCGCCCCAGTCCTCTGCATCCTGAGGGACCTCTGGCCTGGGTTCTTCTGGAAGTGGTAGATTGCACCCCTACACGAGGGTGGCCAGTGCCTGCGCTGTGGCAGCATTCACCTTATGTCTGAGGCAGAATAGAGCCTCGCCCAGATGCTGGTCCTATTGTGAGTGATCTCCTCCAACACAGAAACGGAGTTGGACCTTCAGCTACTGGTTCCGCCTCTCTGTTGGATTAGCACGAGGGTGGTATACTGGTGTCGAATGGTACTCCAGTTGTAGTTCGCGGCACCGCCTCCTTCACTTTCTACTGATAAACTGTGAACAAATGTCCATTAGTAGTGTCCGGGGGTACCCCCATCGTGCAAATAATTCCTTCTGGAGCACTTTGGTAACTGTCTAACCACGGGAGAACATGTCATTTACCACTAATATGAAACGATATCCCTTGGTGGTGCGCAGATGCAGTCCCATCAAGTCCAATGCTACATCTTCGAAGGGACTAGTGGGAAGGAGGGGGATAGTTGTTCAGTCCCATCTGCTCTCCGTGCCTTTTTCCACTGGCAGTTCTGGTAGTCTCATGTATAATCCCGCACATCCACTTTGAGTCCAGACCAGTGGAAATACTGCATTACATTCCGCACTTTCTGATCTACCCCAGGATACCCTGCCAGTGTATTACTGTGTGCGAAGTTCAAGACTATCTCGCTCGCCCTGGGGGCCACAAACACTTTCCATGCCGTCTCCACACCTGGTGGCCTCGTTTCTAGCACTTGATTCCCTACTCGAACATGCACCAAATTACCCTCGGCGCACTTGGCTGTTAAGCGCAGATGTTTATTGTGTGTTAAGGACGCGATTATTCACAGCAAACCAGGTAGTCGGTCTGAACGAATACGTGATCCCGTTTGCAGTGAGGCGTGTACCCTCGTTTAGACTTTCTTCTGCTGAGTTGAGGGACGCTCAGGAGGAAACATCACTGCAATGTCGTGCCCGTCCATGATGGTTTGAGAAGGGTTTGGATCTCGTGACAAGTGATCGGGGAGTTCATTGTCAACATTGCTGACATAATCAATCGTAAAATAAACGACTGTAGTAACAGTGCCCAGCCGATGATTTTACCGCTCCTTCCCTGCATCGTGTCCAGCCACGTCTGACACTTGTTGTCCGTCCGCAACGTGAACAGTCTTCCTTCTAGGCGAGGGCGGTACTTAAGAAGAGCCGAAACTACCGCCAGGCACTCCCGCCCATTGCTGTGATAGTGACGTTTTGGGTCTCCGAACTTGGCACTACATGCAGTTCATAATGAGTCGCGACCCGTCGTCAGCTAGCTGGTATAGGACGGCAACGGCACCTTCCGTGCTGGCATCGGTCTGGACATAAAGGAGCTTCTCAGGGTTGATGCGAGACAAAGCATGACACTGGGTGAAGTGCGATTTAAACTCAGCAAATGCCTTTTGGGCACGTTTGTTCCAGGCGTATTTTCTTTTTACAGACATCAAGTCAGTGAGAGGGGCGGCGATTATGGCGAAGTGCGGTATGTAATTCCTCAACCAGTTTGTTAATCCAATGAACCGTTGCATTTGTTTCCTGTTTGTCGGAAATGTGCTGTTGGCAATTTTGCCCAGGTGTTCGGGATGGGCGTAATTACCATCCGGCCGGATCACATGCCCCAGGAAATCGATGGAGGTTCTACTGTTGTGGTACTTTTGGAGGGAAATGAGACGTCAATGCAATGCCAGTCGTTTTAACACTAAACTCAGATGGCGTATATGGTCCGGTCCTCCCATGCCCGGGACCAGACGATGACGTCGTCGAGGTACGGTACAACAAACTCCCCGATGAACCCCTCCAGCACCTGCGTCATGTACTGGAAGGTTAAGGGAGCACACTTCAGCCCGAATGGCATCTTCCGAAACTGAAAGCGACGTCCATCTGGTGTTGTAATGACTCAACCCCGCCCACTCCTGTGATGCGTGTGCGATTGCGAGAATGCACCTGATGTGGGTCGGACTAGCGCGCGCCTCAGAGAGTGAAGCCGAACACTAACCACACGGAGAGGTGGGGGAGGATCCCGCTAACCTGGGGCAGGTTTCTAGTCACTCACCTGATTAAAACAACCCCCTCAACAGCGTCTGCTTTCTGTCTGACAGAGGTCTGGGTTTTGGGCTGACCTCGTCGCGCAACTGTTGCACTCCACGGGGTCGGGGCGGCGATCCTTTGACGGGAGTCTCGAGGGGTCGGCCTCCTGGCCATACTTCGCAGTAGTCTATCACCGAGTCCAGGTTGCGGATTCTGCGCTTGCTCGTCACTCACTGAAGACGAGCTACTCTGGCGGGCTTGGAGCTAGATTTTACAAAATGCACTAAACGAGAGGTGAGCTCCCTCTATCGTAGTAGGTGATGCCACCGGTACGTGGGCTTGGCGGTGTCACTTGTGAGCGGCCTTTGCCCTCAACAGCTGAACTTCAGGTGGCAGGGATTTAATAAGATGTTACACACGCTAAGGCATTGATTATAAGATAGAATTTTCAACGAGTGGTTATATTCCGTAGTTTACACTACACAGCACTTGACACAGTTTTTTGTATCTGAAGAAATTGCACAAGTTGTTAACACGAAAAATACACAGGTCTCTTACTACTGATTACTCTCAACAACTCGAAGTCATGTTTAAGATTAATGCTCCACACGTGGATGCCGCGCCATACTGTACGACACGGGATCCCGGCCTAGTGGACCATCGGAACTTTTCGCAGATTAGCTAGCGCAATTTCCGGTATGTGCCTCATGGCTGAAGTAGCGGTAACTGAGTGTAAGGTGTATTCACCTTTACGCGTGCCGTGCAGAAGCTGGTCGACAGAACCCCCTCCTTCCAGTCTCAGCAGGTGAGGTAGGTAAGGGAAGGGTACAGGCAGGAGGTGGAGGTCTCCCTTCGCAAGCAGCCGCTCCGGGGTTGGTGAGGGTCTCCCTCCGCAAGAATTTGTCTTCGGATGCTTTCGGGAGGACTCCCTTTGCAACAAGTCCTTCGGAGAGGGGGGCTCTGGGCGGAGCCAGGGTTGTTGAGAAACGGGAACTTGGAGGAGCTGCCAACGAACTCTGAAGAAATTGAACGAGAGGCGCCCCTTATATACCCGAAGTTAGGGGGTCTGGGAGGGAAAAAGTCCCGTTAGGTGGGAGGTAAGACGGCGGCGCATGCGTTGTCGTCGGTTGTAGAGCAGGCGTGCCACCTCAGCACCCACATATGCGTCACAAAATCAAATACTCTATTGTAAAGTCCCAC
This sequence comes from Medauroidea extradentata, assembly GCA_003012365.1. Lineage (NCBI taxonomy): Eukaryota > Metazoa > Arthropoda > Insecta > Phasmatodea > Phasmatidae > Medauroidea > Medauroidea extradentata. The sequence continues at coordinate 25,954 of PNEQ01004323.1, forward strand.
TTAAAAACTATGATGCTGTAAAAATAATAATAATAAACAAGGATCGATACATACAACTTCACTACACTCAATTTCAATATTTACGTTTCTCTTAAGTTTGTATAAAAACATGTTCATCTCAAAGTTCGTTCGGTGGTTTACATACACTAAAAAAATATTTATACAATACGAAAACACGTGGTTTCCAGTCTGGAATATTTTCCAAAACAAGGTAACCTGTAAAAAAATATATACACAATATAGCGCCGTGCGGACCTAAGGGCACTGTACCTACCTAGGCCTAACCTCAAAAGGAACAAGCCCGGGGTGCGAGCGCAAAAAAAATTGTAATAGAAACGTTGAGGCGTCAGTAAAGGCTGCCTCCTCGACGTACCGATACTTGCCAATAACCCGACTTTAAATCTTACGTCGAGAACATTCGGCGATCACCCAGTCCTTCCAAGGTCCCATCAACACAGATCGTTGGTGGAGGCGCACCGTCTGTCACCGGGTTCAGCGAACGGAAATCCTCACAAAAGCACAGTGTCCCATCCTTCTTTGGCACGAGTACAATGCGGGCATTATATTGACCGTTAGATGGTTCGACTACACCCTCCTTTAGCATCTTGACGACTTGCTCCCTGATAACGCACTGTTCATGCATCCCTACCCTCTGGGATCGGGTTAGGTGTCAGTACGGGGCGTTGAGCTGTTATAGTTGTCTGAAGTAGGTCGGAGAAAGTGAAGACATCTTTCCGATCATCCAAGAGACCTTGTATCGCTTTCCTGTATTCGACTGGGACCTCGTTGTCCAGGTCACCTAGGTGAATTGTGTGTTGGATGGCATTAGGCCGCTGTTCAACAGTATACTCGTCGTTCCCCGGCTCCCACGTTTACCCTTGTCGCCGCAACCTCTATCACTGCCGCTTGTGGCTGCAACCATGGTTACCCCAGCACGACGGGATCTTGAAGGCTGTCCACGACCAAGACTTCGACTTGAGAAGTGTGGTCGCGAATCCCGATTGTCAGGTCGGTTATACCCTGTGTGGCACTGTACTTCCCTCTGGTGGTCAGTTGTAGCACGCAGGGTCCAGGTCGGATTGCTGATGGATTAAAGATTGTGGATGCGACGAACGTATGGCTGGCGACGGTTGGTTGTTAACTTCAATTGGGATGCGGAGTAACTGATCCTCCTCGATGGTTTATCGTCCCAAAAATAGCTCTTGAGTCGGTGATGGTCAAGATCAGGCGTTTCCAGACGGTGGGCATGTGACATCCGTAACAGGACAGTCCCAGTGAAACGTGTGTGCTGGGCAGGTGTAGCAGTGTGACGGTCGAATGTCCTAGCCCAAGAATTATGGGGCAGACGTAGGGTCGACCGACCGTGGCGCCTCAATTGCGAGTTTTTGAGCTGCTAACGTGCATATTTCTGGTGATGGGGGTCTACTCGTCCGCCCGTCCTAGTGTCTGTAATGGACGTCCCTATAACCGACGACTGCATCCCTCCACACTTTTACCAAAAATTGGTTGGAATTACAGCCGCAGACGCTGGGTTATGCTGCTTATATCATCCTTCGGCAGCGTAGTTGGATAAATACGCAAGAACAGCTGGATTTCCGTAGCTATGTACCTCTCTGTCCTTTTGTCGTTCACTATAAAATCACGCTCGACAGTCTGTTATAACCTATACAGACCCGAACTGATAACTTAGGTCACTCTTGAACTCGTCCCACTTCATTGTCGCATATTCTGCACCATGCAAGTTGCTAGTTGTACGATCAACCCAATCCTCGTACACTACGCCGTAATGTAAACACTGTGTTTCGCACTGCTGCAGAAACTGATCCACGTCCTCGTGCATAAGTCCAGAGAACTCGGGGAAGTTTCATTATTTCCCCACTCTCTTGGTGGGTTGGTGCGATAGCTCGATTCGTAGTCGTCGAGGCAGGGGTAATAGGATATCAGGTTTGTAATGAATGACCTTGAAGCGGGGGAGGGGACCTCAATGCCACATAAGTTGCGCAAGAGAACACACCCTCGCCGAACATCTGCGGTGGCGTCTTGTTCGACGTGTCACACAAGTGGCCATCTCTATCCCTTGTCTGTAACATGTTAGCGAGTCAAATACTTCGGCCTTCCTTATCGGGCTGTGGTCGATAAGCTTCTCGACTATCGTGCTCGGATTCCCATTCAGGTCCTCTATAACACACGTACAGTACAACTTCTTCGAAAAGTAAATCAGGGAAGGTTTGTAATCCACACCTGACACACTCCTTGAGTGCAATAGTTTGATATGTTTGTAGACTTAGAGGCGAAGTGTGCTTTCCCAGTCCTTTTCTGTGTAGGTTGCACGACAATGTACATTTAGATATTCACGCCAAAGCGTTGGGCGCCATGATGCCGTGTCCGGTGAGAGTGCGGTAGGAATGGAGGTACGTTGGAATGCTCTGGGCGGCACCCTTGAACAGTAGGCTCGATGGGTCATGGTCTGTTGGTACCGACGTGCCCCTCTCTCACCTGGGGAGCGGAAACAGCCGCACATTGGGAAAAGCAGGTAGGACCTGGAGAAAACCAAACCTTACAAGGAAACTTATGGCGCGGTCCACACCCCAATACCTTAAAGCCTTAATTAAGCGAGCGAGTTCCAAATGGCCAAACAAAGTAAAACACTGGGCGGGATAGTTGGACACGTGCGTTACATTTCTCGCTGGACGAATCAAGAGTCCCGAAGCGCACCACGTCTCTCTCGTTCTGTCCGTCACGGCCGCTGTTTGCAGACTACCTTCATCATTCACTGGTAGAGGGATGGGGCAGCGAAGCCATGTGTCCTACACTGGTAGGTGTCAAGTTCACACATGCCCTGCCTTCGCCACATACACTCAAGTACTGCACATGTTCCCATACCTACCGTAACCAGGTGCAACTTCACCTGGCCTGTGGCCTGGTACAACGATAATACATACAAACGTTGTAGTACATAATTGATAAAAGTAGCATTTGCCAAACTTCGAGAGGGCAAACAATAAGGAAGCCAAAAAAGACTGACTGTTTTCAAATAGCAAGCATATAATAGGATACCTGTAGGGATAAAGAATACGTATGGGAAATGTGCCATGTTGCAGTGAATTTTGGCTGCAAATAATTAACATAGCCAATTATTCGTGGCATATGTATTACGATACCTGCATGAAAAATATCATGTTATGGCAGTACAGTAATATATCAGATGAATGATCCTCAAAGGACAGAAAATAGTCCTTCAGATGAACGGTAAAAGTACGTACGATGGACTATAGACGGGACAAAAAAATGTTGATGTAATGAAAGACCTCAAACTAAGAGGTCAGTGTACAACACAATTATACGAGTACGGGATAATATGAGACGTTCGTAATTACGAGTATTTTGCAAAGCACTGTCAGTTTATGCATTTGATTATACAGTATCACTACCTGGTATTGTCATGAGCACTTTTGTAGAGACGAGAGTTTTCACAAGAAACAATGTTGTAACGTAAAGTGCAAAACGATTTTTTTTTTAAATTATTAGTAAACATAATAAATACAAGCACTGGTGATAATCATCGGTCATAGGCTCAGTGCGGCAAAGTGAATAATACAAGATATGGCAACGGTGGAAGTGCAATTACATCTGGCAACGCTGCCTGGACTTGCTCGACCTTGATTGTTTTGAACACAATGTTGATACAGTACGAAAGCTAAAGTGACCTATGATCTAAGTTATGGCCGTAGAAGAACAGGTCTGACAAATCTTGTATTAACATCTAATATCTTTCCACCGCTAACGTGCATCTTGGCTTCATTGTCTTAATAAACTTCACCGCAGAGTCAGTTTCAAAGTCATTACTCACTAATATAAACAGAATTATATTCCCATCGGAGCGGGAAAAGAAATGAAATAATAAAAATTAAGAATTCGTATTAATTCATTAAACCATGTAATATCAAGTTCTCAAGTAAAAGGAAGTAATTGTGGTGAAAAGACTATTCGATACGTAGATACAAGTAATAAAACAAAAATTTTATAAACATGTTAAGGTTTCAATGAATACCTGTTAATACAAACAGCCAAATATTTGGTCCCTTCAAGGTTGTATTAAAGAGGTGTAAGTGTACTGCAAGAAGTAAAAAAGTTACGTTTATGTAACTTAATCTGGTAAAGTTGTTTGTAGAACAAGTTAGTATTGTCCAAACATGGCAACACATCAAAAGCAATCTTCATTTGTATTACCTTGAACCGGAGGTTTACACTACCGAACATATCATGAGCAAGTTCGTAAACTTATTTCGTGATTTGATGCAGTAACGATAGGTTTTCACTTTCACAAAATTTATGTTGGAATGGATAAATATACTGTACTCCTGAACTGCACCCCCTGATTCTACACTTTCCCACCATTTACACTGTTTTTTATTAGGTCCAATTTAATGATGTTACATTATAACCTTCCCTCAGATTACACTATCCTACATTTTAAACTGGTCCCTTGAAAATTGTAATTCAGGGGTTCCACTGTATAGAACAGCCCCTCGTCTTTTGGTAAACCAATAATAAGAAGTTATAGGTGCACAGAATGTCCACATACTGAAAGTCAGGGAACTCACGTGAAATTCAGGCAAAGTCCCCAGAGGGGAAAAATGTCACGATCCAGTGTGCCATAAACCAAACTATGTAAGAATTCTTTCATTTTCAGACATCGACTTGCAGTTTGTATTGTTTGATGGTAGGATCCGATTGAATTATAATTAACATTTGTAATGTAATTCTAGGTTAAAATAAAATTAGATGATTGTAATCATGTGTAATTAATATCACTGCGACCTATATATATGTGTGTGTGTGCGCGCGCATTGTCGGTAGCGTTATTTAATACATACAGAAAATATTGAACTGTCCCATCAGGTGTTGTTTACGTATAGTTCATCCAAGGATCAATAGCCAAAGTACAAACTGAATCGAGAACATGTAAAAATGCTGAAAGTACAGTTGCAACCGACAATTTTGTCTTTTACTAAATCCACTAGATCTGAATGGTGAGACGTGTCTGCATCACCATCATGTAACTCGTATACATCAAATCCATCTTCAAGATGTGATGAATTGTCTTGTAGTGATTTAACTCCAGTTTTACTGTGAACAAACGTGAAGACTTTCACAGCAAATGAAAATGATATTACACCAACAGCAATATTGTGAACACCAAGATAGGAAAATAGCTCAGAATTTGCGAAAGAAAAAAAGTAAAGCTACATATATAATTAATCATGGATTAGATCCATATTTCAAAGATTGTTGGTCGAATCACTTCTACTAAACATCTGTCGGCAGGATCCACTGAAGGCCACATCTTACTACCTTTAAAAAATTTGTTGACAACGCTTGTAGACGTTGGTACCTGTGACCTACATACAGTTAATGGTGCATTGAAGACAGGTCATCAAACAGCTGGTAAGGATATGTATCACAACCTGAGAACCATGTATGGTGGTTTTCCAGATACAAATTAATATAAACTATACGCGCATTTACGAGATACGCAATGGCAATGGTGGGTGTTGTATTAACTAACTAAAGGATAGAAACCAACATTATAAGACGTACTTACAATTAACCCGTATTCAATTAAAGAGTAGATAGTGAACAGGTAAACAATGTACAACAGCAAGTACATATCCTGCAGAAAGATATAAAGCGACAAAAAAAAAACCTCCAGTATTACTTGTTTTTTGAGAGCTCATTTTATTCCGAATCACCTCGAATAACAGTAACCAAAACACTGAGAAGCATTAGAACGCCTATATTTGGAAACAGCAACACTAGTAAAGTTAGTCCCATGTTGTTTCACACATTTGTTGGTATGAGCTGAATATTACCCTAGATCAGATTGACTGCACACAGCATTATAGGAGAGACAGCTGAATACTGTGTGTGACAATTCTGTGCTATATGTGATCGCAGCGAGCACTGGTGTAAAAGCTTGAACTGAAAATTTTATGCGTGTGATATTTTCTATATTAAATGAATTGTAGCGGAGTCTGACATATTTACAATAGTTGGAAATTACACACCAGCTGCTAGAGTATTAAGACAGTGAATAATTTACGCACGCATGACATGTTGCAGAACATATGTATTTTCACACTAAGAGAAATGAAGACTTACTATCAAGTTCATTTGATACCACTTACAATTAAAAATTCATCCGAGGATTAGTAAAACTGATCAATAGTTTTAATTTCAATCGGAGCACTAACACTCTAAATGACTGCTACTTCCAACTACATGTCTTAACAGCAATGAAAGGTTCGTTAAGGGGGCCTACTGCCTCGGTCGCCAAGCAACGGGTCTACTTATTGTGTTGGAGAGCTACTGATTGCAAATCGCATTACTGTATTTACCCAAATGCAAGATGACCCTTAGCATGTAATGAATACTAACCTGGAAAAAACATAAACAGTAATAAAACATTTAAACACAACACATGGGAACAATGTTTAGTCTCGTCACAATTCAGTCCATATTTTGAAAGTTTACAAGGGAAAAATATCGTTTCCATACATTACTGTCATGTAGTTTTCAGTATGTAGTGTAACACTTCAAGTTACTGAACCGTATGCGACGTAGTGGAGAAAATACGTACTACAGTAGAACCCTATTATAACATTCCTTTCCCCTGGTTCCACTATTTTTCCATAAAGCACAATTAACTAATTTCCTGGTTATAACATCTCTAGTATTTCCACTCCCTACATATAACATTTATTTTTTCTCAGACAGTGACAATAAAATTCATATTCACTCAATTATTTGAGATAAAATAACTGAGCTGTAGAGCAAAAAACAAAATAATGTATGGGAATTTACCAGAAGTGCATATTAGAGCGATATTAAAGACTGAGATCCTAAAGATAACGATCATGAACGTACAGAAGACAAGCGGGAAAGCCTGCGTAATACACACAATGTACGAATTCATTATGTTTCTGATAACCTCGTTTAATTTCATAATAGACTTATTTACTGTACATAAACTATAGAATTTTAAGCTACCTTTGTTTAATAAATGTTAATTGGTGCAAAAATATCGATCCCTGCTAATAACAGTTTGTTACATATAACACTATTTTTTACAGGTACCTTGAAAAACGTTATAACAGGGTTCCACTGTAATAAGAGAATGAATTTTAGGAAAACGCACTACCTAAGCTAGGTGTTATGTCTTTCATACATCGTAACATGTGTTATCCATGTCGTGTTATAATAAAACAAAGCATCGCAGATCGCTCTTTGGGGAGAACATAAAGTGAAATTGTAATAACGTTCATTTATATACATAGTTGAAATGTTATTAGTGACTTGTATGACATGAGTAACCATTATCTTACAGTACATGGTACTGAAAACGAACGTCAAAACCAAGTAAAAAAAATCAAATTTTCAAAAGCAAGACGAATTCGAGTTTCTGACCCTAGACAGGAGGAAATATTTCTCATCTCGCATTCAGGTAAATACTGCAAATGAATCAGCATGAGGAGTGGAACTGAAACTCCTTATATCTCGCAACCACCGTACGGTAGTGGGAGCAACTAATTAATATAAACAATCATTATGATAAACATCCTAGAAATAAATTTAACGTTCCTAAAGAACCTGAGGTACTAACATAAAGAGAACTGATTAAATACTATACATAAACAAAAATTTGATAGAAATAAAAGTGTCCGTATATATTACTAACTCTTCCTTTTATTACAGTATTAAGCAAGAAGTCTGAAATGTGATAACTCCACTACACTGACATGCAACTGACAACAACAATGTAAAAAAAATCAAAATATAAACAAAACACACACCACATTACACAACCTTAATAAATAATATAGGCACAACAGAGATAACTTTGTACAAAGCATACAGCTGCTTTTACTGGCCCTCAACACAAGCAATACGAAAGTAAAAATAAACAAAAAACAATATATTTCTTCAGTCTAATGCAGTTACCCATTACAATGTCTAAGCTTTTCAAAGGTGGGCAGACTTAATGACATGGTTAAGAGGTCCGCTATTTGTTCAGCACTGTGGATGTAGCACAGCACCACGGTTGTGTCGTTCACCTTGCTATTGACAAAATCGCATCGCACGTTTATGTGCCCCAGTTGCCTATTCTCTACCACTCTTATAACAGAATAGGTGTCTTCATATATAATCGCAGAACAACAATACTCTTGCTCCAAACACAGGTCCGAAAGTACCTTTTTAAGCCAACATGCACCTGCAACAGCTTCGCCTAATGTAATGTACTCAACTCCTATGGATGATAGGACCACTACACCCTGTATTTGTAATGACCACGAAATATATCCCCAACTCTCTGGGTCTCCAGCCCAATCAGCAACCACATGACCCCATAGTTGATTTGTACCCTCTGTATAAACAAGGCCCATATGGATTGTTACCTTGACATAACGCAGTACTTGTATTTAATCCAATCCACAATCCCTCACTAACATTACTTTGAAATCAACTTTGGTATGCCATTAACCAGCACAAATCTTGTCATGTCCGAAGTATCAGGTACATGAGACATTGTATCAGTCGCCTACATTTTGATACCCAGTTCTTATTTTCCAAAGGTTTAACTTGCAATTTTTGTCCATTGGCGTAGTAATTGATTTGCAGGCTACCATGCCGAAAGAGTCTAATACCCTCCTAAGATATGCTGTTTGATCCAGAGCTGTCATTCCTGATGGTATGTCATCATTAATACTCATACCTAGGTAAGTGGATACTTCCCCCAAATCTTCCATTTTGAAAAACAGACACAGTTTTTCTTTCATCTTCAGTTAATCCTACCACGATGAGGCCATCCACGCAAAGAAGTAGTTATAGACATACAGTTTCACTAACGCTCGTGTAGAGACAGTAGCCACTTTTAGATCTGCAGAAACCTTACTGCTTCATAATTTCATTGAACAAACCTACTGAATATGCACACAATTTCATCAGTGTACCCATACAAAAATGCATCAGTAACATCCACTTGATGTACAGGTGTCCCCATTTGATTTACAATGTAACAAGTATTCCCAAGATTCAAAGTTTCGCAACAGGAACATAGGTGTTTGAATAGACAAAGAACCCTTATTTCTGGAAACCACGAACTACCAGTCGTTGACTCTATTTATCTTAAACACCCATCGTGTATCAATGAGAATCACACCACATGGTTGGTCGACTTCAATCCATATGATATCTACTTTCAAAGTCTGAAGTTCAATATTAACAGCCTCATTCCACTTTTCTGCCTGGCTACAGTTTATAACTACTTCACATGTTAAAGGGCAATCAGGCTCACTGATGCATATGATGCAAAGGTCATAATCATGTAATATTTTTGGCCTGTGCATGGTATGTCTTTATCTCAAACGCTTATCAATCACCTCCTTCACATTGTTACTTTCTGAATTTTTTGGACTACTACAGTATGTGTCATCATATGTTACAAAACTCAGTTTGGATTGTAATGATTAAACTACAAATGAGATCGTTCTTAATACAAGAATAGTTAACCCCAACATGTTGGTTATCTTCACAGCCTTCAACTTTTAGAGATCCAGTACAGGGATGTTTAAAACTTCTTCTGGTTTGATTATTTAATATGCATAGTTCACAACTGATTTCTAGGCTTCCATTGGCTCTAAACCCTGATGAAATAAGAATAATCTTAAATTATTTCACACTTTGATGTGCCAACTTTCCAAGCCATAAATACAAAACACGTTACGGACACTTCACTTCCATTTTGTACAGTTTTCCACATCAAGAGGTGTTGTTGTGATTCACATCGAACTGAGAAGACATTCATATTCATCCGCTGCACGTATAGCATATTTTGTAGCAGTATCTGAATGCGCTCATAATTCACACGGTATACCAACCTAGCCTCACCCACATCTCCAACTGTTAACGACATACCATCAACAAAATCAATAAACTTGCATCCTCCCAATAGTACACCTGAAGAAAATTAATTTCTTTTTGCAATATAAGATCTTTAAAAGCAGCACTATCCATGAACCAACACTTATTACCGATGGTACAATAGAAGGCAGAATCATGGGCTACGAAGGCCTCTTCTTACTTTTCATATATATATATATATTTCCATTCGATTGAACAGTCTGTTTCAAGTATAGACAGTTTGATTTTAAATTGGCAACTCTTTGTTGCAGAAAAAACAGCGAGGTAAATTCAACTCGGGGCACTGAGTGTTTAAGTGGCCTTATTTACCACACTTAAAACATCATTTAATACTGTATGTGTTTCTTGTCGCATGTTCTGTATATTCCTTACCACATTTCGAACAACTGTTAACACTACAGGCACACTGTGTTGCGAATACTGATAACTCACCTTCTTGTAAGGGGTTTATCCTCTCTCCCTCAAATAGTAACTGACATCCAGGCACTAGCAAAACAACCAAAACATTAACACATTAGTAATGATTATTTTCCCAGACACAGTTTCTCCTTCCAGATTTAAACAATTTAGCATTACTTCAATTTAGGGCTAGAATCTTAACATACCTTCTGTTTTTGGAAAATGTACATGAAGAATATTTGTTGCAGTACGTGTACATTCACGTCAGAATTTTACATATACCAAAAGCATTACCACTTGTCAATAAGTGTGACATCAACCCTTTTCCTAATCTGGAAACAAACATGTTTTGTACTAAAAAATTCTACCGAATCCATCCCTTCAACAACACTTCATATTCTTTAACTCCAGGCTCCGGTATAACATGAACACCCGAAATTACATCAAACACTTCTGTTACTCTCGAAGCGATCCATTTATATATATTACACCTAATCTTAGTAATGTTTACATTTGCTTCCATTGTGGCAACTATCTTGTACAGTAGGTTACACAGCCAAAATGTTTGTTACAGTCATTACAACAAACACAAATGGCAATACAGTAGAACCCTGTTATAATGTTCTCCTGGTTGTAATGCTACCGTCATTTTATCCCTAAAATTACTTTATTTTAGGATTTTTCCCCCTTATTACGTAAACATTTTTGAGTTCGTTCAGAAATATCAAAACAGGGTTATACTGTACTATAATTTTGTGCTCAGAGCCCACAACCCTTTAAAATAACAATATCCGTATGTACAACTAACCCTTACTGTTATTACACCACTAATCAAAAAGTTTCAAATGGGATACCCTCACTACATTAACCATAATACAACAAAGATTTTATTTAACAATCAAAACACACATTACATAACCTTAATAAATAATATTACTTTCTACAAAGCATGTAGCTACTTCTGACCCTCAAGAATATTTGATTTCATTACAGTACACGATGTTTGTAAAACACATATACCCCAGTAACCTATCAGCTTAAAAATGTAAACATTAATAGGTGAGACCAGTGCACGAATGGATGTAGCGTAAGAGTGTTCGCCCAGGTATTCCAAAAACTATGATACATATCGATATGCTTACCCAACAACAAAGAAGCTAATGAATACACAGAACCAGTTCCCTCGATGATGTCGTAAAACTAGAATATCCAATTGTACACTAGAGGTCAGCGAATGAACAGTCTAAAAATTGAATAGAAATTAATGTTCTTCACTTATTGCGAAGTTTTTTTCAAATCGAATATTAATTTATGACAGTAACGAAACACAGGGTAATGTACTAATGACACCAACGGCTTGAGAACATAGAGTACATCACTGGCAATACGAATAAATTATTGAACACACATAATAAGTGAAACTCGACAGAAGTAACCCAATACAGGCTCACAAAAACAGGATTGATAAGTAACAAAAGAAAAATTATAAAAAAATGACATTTAGACCATCAGCACAGAGTATTTTCTCTTGAAAAAATTCAATAGTTCACAATCATACTGATTTAAAAACATTGTTATAAGCTGTGCCACCTTTTAATTGGCAAGGATTCATTAAGCGATTACATCAAATAATTGAACCTACCAAGTGTCCCGTAATAACTTGAAGAGAAAAATGAATGTAATTGTGTAGGTCTAGACAGTCTAAAACTGCCATACAAAATAAGACATCTCTAATTACGGTGCACGTCACACAACACATGATATTACACCGCAATTGCCATTCACCGAAAGAACAATAAACAATTTTTCAACCAACAAATCTAGAGTATAAACAGCTTCAGCATCACCTTGCTGAAAATGTTGCCAAAAGCCTCTCCGTTGACGTTTTCATAACGTCTGCCAATTTCACACATTGAAATGCCTTATAATGGAGGAAAACAACACGCTTAAATGAAAATCTCCACGAACACACCATTAGATAATCATACCAATAACGACATATTGGTGATTAAACCACAGATAATAACTAAGAATCGACTGTGGGGGCTTGCAAGAGGCGATATCGATCATCCTTATCATTAACGACACACGTAGGAACTACATTTATATACGAGTTACATTTGTTTGCAGATCAATCTCGTTCCGTAAATTATAAAGTAGTAGCGATGCACTCGTACATAAAGTAAACACACGATCAAGCAAAAGGTGAAAAAAAAAGTAATTTCAATTAACTGTTAAACTGATTCAATTTGAGAAATCGAATAATAAATACTTCGATTTCGAATATTCGCAGACCTCTAATGTACACCACGCTACGTGGATACACAACCAAACAGAAAAACATCGCCGGCAATACTGCTCCAACCTCTGAGTTTACACTTACGTACCAACGCCGTACACATCCTCCCACTTCCACCATGATGCACCAGAAAATAAATACATCAAAGAATGACAAGTTGGAATTAACTAGACAGGTAAGTTAAATTAGAACATAACATTCTTTTGCGACTATTTCACAGAAGAAAAACTACAAAATACAAGTACAGTAGAGTCTCAATATAGGGAAATGTCACGTTTCTGGGTTCGAACTTCGCTATAACTGAACGTAGCGAATGGTTACAAGTGTAAGTGAAAACAGACCAAAAACTCTATCGCATCTTGTAAGAATGAGTATGTATCCCCGGACTACCTAAACAGTGTCACGGCTGTGCGGGCGCGGCGACAGTCAACACAATAACACCTCTAATCAGAATAACAATTTAATTTTACACAAGATGTACCCCCTCTGAATACTTTGCGGCACTATATGTCAACATTTGTCAGAGTTGGCGCAAAATAAAATCAGAAGTCAATTAGTAGTAACACATGCGCGCACATGTAAGCAGTGACATTGAACAAGGTCACAAACTTGAGATTATAATTCAACACTATACCGACAGACAACATGTCTGACCCACGTAAACGCTACCAAATCAAGATAGACAAATCGTGGAAAAGCAGAACTAAAACCAGATATGCACGTTTTCACACCAACCGCAATTATTAATTTTTAACATGATCCCATTCTCCTCTTAACGGTGTGTAAGACACTACAACAGTTATATAAGTAATCTACAGTAAAGGTTGAATGGGTATTCATCTAAAAGATACAAAACACATACAGCTGACTCTGTGAGCATGATTATGAACCAAAACAACAACTGCACTGAAGCTTGTTGCTGTACTTACTTATCTGGAAAAGCTGTAGCAAGCTAAAAGATTTGGAACAAAATGAATACATACTCAGAAAAACCCCTGATGAATTTCTAACCTCAGCCAGTTTTCCACTGCATGTAAACAACAACATTAAACTACTCTGATACACTTTAGCTACAATATTTACTCCTGAAATGAACAGAGCTGAACACAACACATAATAAAAAGTAACTGCACGTTAATGTCTCATAATGCTAGTTTCTCTCCACAGACTAATTTATACAACATGCACTATTAACGCTACGAATCACGTAAATGCTAACACATGCCATCAAAAAATATGTTACTTCTAAATTGACAAACGTAAAACATAACTTACAGAATACCGATAGTTTAACATAGGATGGCAACAATCTTCACAGTAATTTCCAATACCTCTGAATCTGTATATACGCAGAATAGACAAACACACGCAAATGATAGGGCAGCAAAAAAACCGGCGAGAACCTTGAATAATACATTGTTTAAATTGTCTATGCTTCTACCACGCACATAATAATTTAATTTTACTATGAGATTACTTGAATACTGTAAGTTCTTAGGGAATGTGAAATAACAAGTTCATTGCAAATAACAAAAGAAAGCAAAATGTTAGCAAAAAATATAAATGAGCATTTTATTTTATCATAACTAACGAATTGCAATACAAACCTATCTCTAATGAAACGTGTAGGTGGAACTGGGAAATACCCTAAGAGTTACACAAGCTTTTATGCGGCCGACAACAGGGTCACATTATACAAGCACCAAGCCAGAATAATTTGAACCGCAAGTAGAAATAAGAACATAATATTATGAATACAAAGAGGCCTATTTCATCCGACGTTCTTTCAATAATGATGTATACACAGTACTACAAACGACGAATCGCTACCAACTATACAAGCAGTAAAAGCCAGATGTTTAGTATTCACTTTATCCCGAATGACCTACAGTTGTGTGAGTGAGAGAGACAGCGCTATGTGTGATTCATTCATAGCACAACCAGTGGCAATTATTCATAACAAAGAAACAGCACATGTCCGCAATTATTCAACCAGAACACGCATAACTTGTTCAAGGGAAGTAGAGGGAGAGGTAGCGCCGTAACTCATCCTCCTGAGTAACGGGACCCGGGCCCTGCGTGGCGTGACGTCACAGGGGGTACGGGCCAGCCGGCCGGCTCTCCCACTTGCCTGCAGTAGCTTCTATTTACGTGCGGGCGCGTGGCTTTAAATCGACATCTTCGATATATTTGTGAAAGCTTAAACAATATTTTTTTTGTGAAGGCAGCAGTTTGTGGGCTTTATTGTGCGTAATTTCCAATCGTCACCAAAGTGTCGTTTTCACGAACTCTGCTGCCGTAAAGTTTTTTTCTGAAAATGTGTGTAGAATACTGTTGTCAATATTGTGCGACATATCTTAAGGGGGTGCACTTCTCTTTGCAATGTTATTAGCTGAAGATATATACCGTTAATTCATTTATTTCAATATTTGATTTTTAGTGAAATAAAAAATTGCTTCAAAGTGTCTCATATTAAGATACCTGGTTGCGCAGTGCAAAGTTGCAAAAATTACAATCGTAAAACTGGTTCAACGGTGACTTACCACAGGTTCCCAAATGACTTGGCTGCCCAGAAGAAATGGATATTTGCGTGTAAAAGAAGAGACTTTTTCAAATCGGAAACATCAAGAGTCTGTTCCGTTCATTTCTCTAAAAATGATTATGAGCGAGATCTTCAAAGCGAACTCACGGGAACGAAAAGGGAAAAAACCTTGAAAACCGACGCAGTGCCTCATTTGTTATTGCCGAGTGTAACGCCCACCGAGTTGCCAGAGAGAAGAGATCGACTAAGGAATCGGACTATGAAAAGGAAACTAGTTACTGAGCTAACCGAAATGCGGGAAAAAAAATAAATACTCAGAGAATCCTGACTCCGAAGAAAACGGAGATAATGGCACACACACGGAACTACAGGAATTGAATGAACCCACAGAATGTCGACCAGGTACAAGTCATACTGAAGATACAAGCGCCGCTCAGAGAATAAGTTTTCTAGAAAATGAACTTAGATTATATCAGATGCGAGTGTCAACTTTGGAGGAAGAAATAAAACGAAAGAATGTGTCAGAAAAAGATTTGAAAGAAAAGAATGCGAATTTATGGCAGGAACTGATGAATATAAGAATTCAACATAGGCAATGCCCTAAGAACATAAAAGAAAAGTTAAGAGAAATTTTAAAAGATTCGTTTACTCCAAAACAAATAGAAATGCTGATATCCAAAAGCAAAAAACGAATATGGTGGGAAGATGAAGATATAGCTGCTGCTGTAACCCTTCGTTCCGTTTCAAGAAAGGGTTATGTATATTTACGGAAGAATGTAGGTCTACTATTACCAGGATTGTGAACTATTCGGAAATGGACCCGCAACCTGAAGTGTTTGCCAGGCATCCAAAAGGACGTACTTTCAGTATTAAAAGGCAAGTCATTATCCATGTCATCCAGAGAGCGTTTGACAGTTCTTTCATTCGATGAGATGAGAGTTGATTGTAGAATGTGCTACGATCAAAGAGAAGACAAAATAATGGGTCCCCATTTGAACGCACAGGTAATAATAGCGAGAGGTCTTGCATCAAAATGGAAACAGCCTATTTACTACGATTCCGACAAAAATATTACTAAAGAAAAACTATTTGAAGTAATAAAGGAAATGGAAGAATGTGGATTTAAAGTTGTAGCAATTGTGAGTGATATGGGAGGCGGAAATCTAAGTTTGTGGAAAAACTTGCATATTTCTACAGACAAAGTTTCTTTTACGAATCCAGTGGATGTGACGAGAGAAGTTTGGGTATTTGCAGACGTACCCCATTTAATCAAATTGTTGAGGAATAATTTTTTAGAGTACTGTATTCGTCTCCCGTGTGGAACTGAAGTAACCAAGTGGCAGCTGCAGCAAATACTTCAAGACAAAGAACTTTCACTGACGCCTAAACTCGACAGCAAAGTGCATCTAAATGTGTCTGGCAGTGCAAGACAGAAAGTGAAATATGCAACGCAACCGTTTTCCCACCACACAGCAACTTTACTTCACAGAAAATTCCCACAAAAACAGCAAATCTCGAAATTTTTTGACATTGTAGACAAATGGTTTGATGTGATGAATTCTATATTTGTGAAAGATTACAGAAAACCGTGGCACAGTGCTTTTGGCATTCATTTTCAAGAACAAGCACAAATCATAGAAGACATGAAATGCCTTGTGGAAAATATGAGAGTATTAAGTAAAACTTCTTTAATGCCTTTTCAAAAGGGCATTATCGTATCCATTAAATCTCTGACCGGACTGCATAAATATTTATCTTCAACT
>PNEQ01004324.1:13125-30536 GCA_003012365.1 Medauroidea extradentata
TCGAACTTTTGTTTGTGTTAACGTTGCGTGCTTCTTTTTTCTTACCGGCGCCATTCTCACAACAGACAACACTAACAAATACCGGGAGCCGTGTCCGTGCACGTCTTATCGATTTGTTGTGTTCCGGGAAGACACGTTGACCTTGGGCTTACTGCATCTGCTGCTACTAGTACCGTTAGATGCTTGCTACTGTAGCAGCACGGCACAGCGCAGCACAAACCTGAAGAAGCTAGGTGCAGTGCAGCACGGCGCAGCACGTTGCAATAATCGAAACGGACATTGCTTTGAGAAAACCACGGATTTTTGAGTACCACGGATTCTCGAACTACGGACTGGCGAGAGTTTACTGTATAATGAAGTGGTTATAAATACGTTACCGAATTAAATGTTGGTATTTTAAATTTCCGAGTGTAATGATTTTCAATTTCTCAATTTCTTAATTTCCCTCTTATAGTGTTTTCCTGCTTACAGTGCATTTTTTTTCATGGTCCCTTGAAGAACATTATAACAGGGTTCTACTGTACCTACAAATACGGTATTGACTCATCTACAGCACGTAATTTTCCGAGAAAAAAAAAATATATATATATATATGTCTAAGAGTGAATCTGAGTTTACATTCATATGTGAATCTGAGTTGACATTCATACATTCCAAAAAGATCTATTTACATTTTTTTTACAGTGTTAAACACACAGAATGTCATCTGGACAATCCACAAACCAGTTAATTTGTGAATGGATAATCGGTAGTCTACTGTGACTATTGGTTAATGTTAATGGCTTGCATTAGTAGTACAAATGCACAATTTAATTTTCATTGTTATTTCATTCTAACATTTATTTTTCACTGCATAAATTACTAGACAGAGGAGTAAAACTTTGGCAAACCGCTGTTAAGAATTTTTTTCCTTATCCCAGTTACGAGGGCTTGTGAGGGTAAAACCATGGTTCTTCTGTACTTGCGAGACTAACAATTATGCTCTGTGATTTTCTTGAAAACTGATAATTTCAAATCCAGAACTAAGAATTTAATTAGATTTTTATTACAGTAAAATCAACAGAATCAAATGATTCTGGAATTTAAATTGGCTCGTCACTATTTGTAACTTATGCTGTAACATTCAAAGTAGAGTCCTTTCCAAATGTTTACAAGAAACCCATCATAGTCATATATAGTACTAACATAAGATGACTCACTTGAGTGATGAAGTACTTGGTGTTCATTAGCCCCAGACGGACGCAATCAAGCAGCCGCGGCAGGTGTAACCTTCGCTCTGGAAGGTCGTGCTGCACCCATTTGACCACACTCTTCCACACCACCACCTCGAACTTGACATTCAGCTCATCATCACTAATGATGGCACACAACTCGTCCAGGGACAGCTGCAGGAGGTCCTGGTTCTCCTCACTTAAAGACGTAAAGTGCTGTAGTGCATACCTGCGAGCTTCTTCTGCCAGCTCTGGGCACGCGTAGAAGCTGCAAAAGCCAACCGTTGCTGTTACTGCAAAACAAAAACTACTTTGCTCTGTCTATAACTCACAGGAAAACAAGTTTAGTTGATACTGGTTATAAATTTTAAATAGCTATATATTCACAAGTACTTATCTTAGAAATTTAATAAAGATCATCTTTAATATTTAGCAAATTTTATAAATTTGTTTAGTATTTGCCTGAGAAACGTTTTTCCTAAAAACTTCACAAAAATTTTTGGAAAAATTATTTTCTTTTGTATACACACATACTGTACACACATTTCCTCCCCCCAAATAACTACACAGGCAGTTGCCGAGTTACGTAAGGTGCAACACATGAAAATTTGCAATTACACAACTTTTTGACCATGGTGTGCCAATGTGATAAAGTGCGGGAGGAGGTGGTGGCTGATAACTAAACAGCTCGCACAGCACATATATAACACTCACCGTGTGTCCATCTCTCTTCTCCAAATTTCATAGATCACATCATCTGCAGGCAGCAGTATCGCTTAGTTCTTATCGTATACGAAACAGGACTGCTGGACGAATCCAGAGGTGGGCACGTAGGGGAGGGTAGCCTGCCACAGGCGCTGAGTAGACGCTAGAGAGGCCACCGGTAAGTGGTGAAAATATTTACTTAATAATTCTTGCCCCAGCAAAGGAAAGAGAAGATCCATCCCTGCACAGGATTTACAACGACAGTATTGTATCTGCAGATATTGTTTGTTCACCAGTAAAACAGTATCAAAGAATAAGAATGAATGCTCAAACGAGACAGTAAAAAGCATAAGAATTTGCTTGGGAACGCCAGGGAGAAATATGCAGGCATTTGTGATAGAAACTTTTTTAAAATAATAAATAACACAGTTTCCTCTAAAAAGTCAATTCAAACATTTTGTTACTTTCATAATTAGCCAGAACCAACACAGCAGTTACTATCTTGAATAAAATTGGCCAACATGGTGGAAAACAATTCAAACAAAACTGTCAAACAGATTTACAATAGCTGCTCTCGTTTAGGCTATAAAAGTAATTTATAGCGACAACAGTAGAAGCAGGGGAGCATGCATGGCCTTAGAAATAAAACTGATAGCCAAATAGGTTTGAAATTCAAGCATGTGAATCCTCGCAACATCAAGATCACAGGCGAGGCTGCAAATGCAGATGCGGGAGCAGTAAACTGAAGTCCTGAACTAACAGACATAATCGAGGAAGGTAAATATTTGCCTTAGCAAATATTTAACATCAATGAAACTGCTCTGTTTTGAGATTTGTTCAATCATCATTTTGTTCCTGAGGTAAACGAATATCCTAAGAACAAAATTTCATTTAAAGTGTTGCTTCTCTTGGATAATGGACATGGCCACCCAGGATTAAACAACTTTAAATTTATAGTGTGCGGATTAATAAGTGAACAAGCATTTCTATTTTTAGTTACCGAACGACACATTCAGTCCCAATAGCATTCTGTAATGGTACAGTTATTTACATTCGCTCAGCACACATGTCTAACAGGGAGCGCAGAAAGTTATGAACCAGCAGAGACATGCCTCAGTACAAATGACTGCACACCCACGCGGTGAAGAGCAGGCACATAGAACATAGATGCATTATCTGTGCTGTGTGTGAGTGCTACAGCAGACATGCAATGAGCCGAGTTGCCAAGTCTCCCAGACGAACTGGCTTGGCCTGCATGCAGAGGTCGCCCTGATGTCACACACACTCTGCCTTTCACTGAGCTGATAATTTTGAAAAACATTGCACGTGTTACAAGGGTGTTTACAGTATTCCTTCATTGTATGTACATCCTATTTATTGCCTTCAGGTTTGAAAACACACTCATTGCTTCTAAAACATTACACCTTAAAAAATACTACAAAGTTTCATTTGAAGTTGCATTGAAGAACAGTTCATTCAATCAATTTACCGAAAAATCTAATTACGTAAAGGACTCAAGAATGTAACCCTTACATAACTTGGCACCTTACTGTACACTACAATCAAACTTGGAGGCATTGCAGAATAAGAATTAAAATTTAACAAATACAAATTAATTTTTGAAAAACTAAAACTAATTAGTATTCACTGAGGTTTTTAGCACTGTTCGTACAGTGCTACTTGCTGTTCTGCGGTTTTACATTCACTCATCATACTCTGTGAATTAAAGCTGAACTGTTAACCTTAAACTGGGTTATAAGATATGGCCCGCACAGCCCTATTGGCTTGTCAAATCCTTAGTCAACCTTACAGGTGTCGATATGACTTAAGTCATAAGAAACATTAATAATGGAAGAACTCGATGTGACCAGGCCAAGTAGGTACTCTCCTGGGTTCCAATGATGTTCTTTGGATTTGTAAACAATCTGCATTAATGGAGAGTAACATCAAGTAGGCCCTACCTAATATATAAAAAATTAATACCGTATTTGTTTGTAATTCCTATGCATTTCTACACTATTCTACCATTTGTGGCTAAACTTTCGTGAGTTGTAGTGCATGTGCCTATAGGCCATTCGGAATAAAGTGAGCACTAAAGATTTAACCTTTGAAAAAAATCACTGGCCGTTACTGCATATAAGCCAACATTAACAACAGTTACATTTTTGTTTGTATGGTTGGTAGCGAATAACTGCATGTAGTCCTGTTTATTTTCTTATTTGAATACAGCATTAGTGAAACAACATCAATTGCAAACGACCTCTCTGTATTTAATATACTTTAAAATATTTATTTAAGTTCTTACTGACATACCTACTGACTGTATAATTCTATTTAATCAGCGGCAGTACAAAGCGACGCTACCGAGTCGATTATCGTTGGCTCACGCCGCTATTGCTTCGCGCCGCAGAGATAGTTTAAAATGTCACCGACAGATGGCATCAGAGTTAGGTTTTCGCCGCATTGCGTCATTCAGTTTGTTTTTCCGTTGTGAAATGAATATGGGTTTTTGATAAACACATTCAACGTCGTCGTTCATTGCAGTATGTTGAACGGAATTTTAATTCTTGAGTTGCGTGTGTCGTGTTTTTTTTTAGTGACGGTTTTAATTTAAAAGTTTGAATATACTGTGCATGGATTTACGAGATTCGTAACGGTAATTAATAGTGCCGTTAGAGTAGACGCAGAGAAACCAGTGTTATAAGACGTTAACTCGCAGGTATTTATAACTAAGATTACCACCTACTGAGTATAGCATGTATTCAGCCCCCGTGCATTTAATGAGTACATATTGTAGCTCAAATTTATCGGAGCACTGTAACGTAAAAGTAAACATTGCACAAGACTATGTAAATAAAAGCACGTGGCAATGTTGATGTTTACATGTAGCGGAAAGATATAAACTGGCAGAAAATAGAAATTAATCAGGGCTTTTTTTAGTGCTCACTTTATTCCGAATCACCTATATAAAGGATTCTATAAAAAATTGTTTTTGCAGTTGCGGGGATGGGCAGCAGTAAAACTTGGTAACCAAAAAATTTCGTCTGGAAAAAAAAAACACGGTGAGTATTGTGTGCACCCATGAAGAATGCTGTCATAAAACCTAACTGATGAGGGGGAAGAGGGAGGTAAAATGGGCTACTCAAAAAATTTAGTAAAAAAAACTACAGTGAGTAATGCATGAGCCTGCAAAGGTTTCTGCCAAAAAAAAGTTTGTACTTATATGTGTGTGAAGGGGGGAAGGGGGAGGCAAAATGGGGCATCTAAAATATTAAATGAAATAACAGAAAATGGGGCATTGTGACACATGCTAGACACAGCTAGTGTATTAATAAAATGTGAAAATGTATTATAGTACCTATAAACATCTATGAAATACAGTATAAGCACAAAAAGTTATATGTGTATACAAGACATGTTCACCTGGCGAACTTCATGACGGCGATGCAGTTCTCCGAGTCGAGAGAGTTCCTGAGAAAGTCACAGCACTGGCGCTTGGCACCAAGCACCGCTAGGTAGTCACTTGCTACCAGCACTTCACACACGTTAACCTCGTCCAGCTCCATGCTGCGCATATAGGCATAGTTGAGAATTGCTGCCATCTCTCGTGCACCTACCCCTCGAATAAGCACTTCTGTCGTCTTGGAAGAGCTGAGGGCCATGGTGAATAGTGTCCTGCCAGCAAACATTACCCCCACAGTGAAGCCAACGTTCATGATTACACCGCAAGTGCTGTCTTAGATGGTGATCCCATACTACATAACCAACGTCAACCTAGGCTCTGCATTCTAGTTCCTTGAGTGTTAAGAGTTTCGCTATGTGGCAGACCTAGCCCATAAAATGTAGGTACAAGGGGGGATACTTTGGTGATGTCCAACCACCCAGCATTGTTAAAATTCATGGCTAGGGTAGGAAAAATTGTCCTACGTACACTCAAGCCCCGTCTGTTCGTGAAACACCTGTTGTCCCAGTATACGGGAAAGTGTATTCTAAAATGCAGGTGAGTTAACTCAAAGTTTTTCCTTCTCTACTCACAGTTTGTTGGGCGATGTGTATACCTGCTTTCTTTCCCCTTCCCTTATTTTAATTTCTACCACTACCACCACACTACCAACAAAGAAGCAGTTGCATTATCTGATACATCTACGCAGCATTTGGCACAAAATAAGTAACCACATACACACACATATATTTACCCTACTTGTTACAATAACTTGAGCCATCTTCACTATATTAACATTGGTATTCACCCACATCCAATTTGTATCACTCTTCTAGGCAGCCCAAGGAATGTTTAAGACATTGCACTGCTACATTTTTAATTAATTTGCTGATCATTATGTCCTTAACGTGTTTCACTTGGTTTATTTCTGATCAAGCCATCTTGCTGACAGAAAAGCCACAAGTGTGATAAAAGCTGTAGGTTTTGATATCAAGTTACATATGGTGGCTAAGGTCAAGTTCAAATACACTGCATTTATTGACAGAACTTAAATTAGGCCTACTTCTAAAGTATTGCAGGGGACTGTAGGCACCTTGGGAAGTGTACTACAAGAAAATAATTCAGCTATATTGTGGATTCTAGGCCAAAGATTAGCCAATATATGACTAAGTCAACTTTGAAGGTAGAATTTAGGGTATTGGAAGTAGGAAGCAACCCACTCCTCTGAGCTATCATTAAGGTTGTATGATGAGATTCCTCAATGATAGTCCTCGCCAAAGGGTTTCTTCATACAAGTCGCCATGCTTGGCTGGGGCATCGGCTGAAGGGTAAAGACCCCAAGCAGATGATCACAATGCATTAAGTACATACCTACCGAGTACAAGAACTTACTCTGTCAATGATTTTCATTGCATCCCAAATTCTTGAGTTTAAGTATGAGAACCAGATCTTCGTTGGCCTGTCCTAGTTCTTAAGCATTTTTGACAACGATGGATACCCTTCTATAAAACCTTTGATATCAGCATACCTCAGTAAGCCTAAGCCACACAACCAGGACAAGACAACACCCGCAACAATTCAATGACATCACCATTATGACTCTCAGTGACAAAAATGGGCAAGCAACAATTTAAATTAATAAGTTTCATACTCACTCACCTCAAGACCTATCAATAAGTAAAATGTAGCCAAGCAGTAACTTACAAATAAATAATGGGAAATCATCAAATAATAATTCAGTCAGTACGAGAGCACCTTTAAAATTACCAGGTGATAATTTACCACCCTTTCAGAGCAATGTATAATGTAAAGAGAAAATAAGCCATCAGCCCATCACTAACAAAATACCATACTTAACATAAGCATAATACTGCTGTAGCCTGCAAGGGGTGTAACAACGAAGTTTATTACTAATGCCTCTTGCCCTCGGTGCACGCATGTGAGATTACAACAATCCAGCACAGGGTAATTAAAATATGTTAGTGATGCAGCACGACATGCTGGTTGCAGATATCGTGTTGCTGACCATGGTGACCCACACGCCTGCACTTTCAGCCAGTGGACATTTGCCTACCCTCAGGTAAATAAGCAGGTGCACAAACCGTACAGCGGCACCTCCTGATCCCTATTATTTGGTAGAGGTAACACCTCCATTGGAATGGCACTTGTTCTGAAAGAACTGTGTGTCTTAACTAAAATTTAGAATTGTATTCTGTGGTTGTGAATGCAAACAAGCCTACTGAAAAGAGGATAGTGGTAAGAAAGACTTCAGGATAGGGCCCACCCTGACCCTAGGGGAGGTCAATGGCGGGGATGCATCATTGTTGGAATTGTGATCAGAAGTTCTGAGGAAAGGTGACAGAAAAGACAACAGAGTCAAGAATCGATAGAGGGGATCAAACCTGAGTTGTGTAATCATGAGGACAAGGAGCACCAGGATGGAACAGGATGACCAGGGCAGGCCATAACAATATGTTTTTGTAATTTATTTAATTAAACATTCAAAGGGCATAGGGAATAATAATAGCAACCCACATTTTTAAAAAATATTTGAGTTTTATGCAGGAACACAAAGATAATTCATACTGTACATTTTGATGAAAAAGTTGCCCACGGTCAAACCTTGGCCAGTGCCCCCTCCCCCCCCAAACTACTTTTATTTTGCGTTTTCCAATTTCGGAAAGTTGACATGGAACACACGCCAAGTTAAAAATCTTACACATAAATTGATAAAATAAATTCCGTTAAAGGGAAAATATTTGAATTTACTCGCCAAACTAAAGAAAAATTCGGAACTAAGACACTTCTTACTAAACAAATTACTTTACCATACTGCAGGTAAACAGCATTTATAAAAAGTTGGTTTTTAAATTTCATTTTAGTAAAATACATGCGCTCCCTTACACCGAGCGCCCCTGGGCATCTGCCCCGTTTGCCCATTATGTTAAGCCGGCCCTGGTAAAAGATTAAGCAATACAACTACAAATGGGAGCACAGTGCAGTAATAATTATATAGTAGGCTTTCATAACTTATTACGCTAATTAAACAGTCATATATATTTTCTTATTACTGAGTAGTTTCTCATTATTATAAACAACAATGGTTTTAGTTAAGTTCCATGTCAAATTGTACCTTAAGCCTAGTTCACAAAAGTGATAACAATGCTAATAATATGTGTTATCAACAAAATAATTAACAATTTTGTAAAAATTCTTGAAAATTGTTGGTAACATCATGTTTTCAACATTTTTGTCAACATTCTGTTATTAACATTCTAAATATTTACATACCTATGTTAGTAACATTTGTTACCAACATTTTGTGGAAAACATATTTTGCTATCAACAGAAGGTATAAATTTTAGAAACATGTCATTAACACTGTTGATAACATTATTCCCCACACATTCTAGGGCTGCCTAGATCAAAGGATGTTGGTTACAAATGTTACTAGTAATGTTATCAACAATGTTATTTGCATTTATTTGTCAGAAACATTGTTATTTAACATCCGTTCATCATTCTTGTGACTTTGTTAGTTGGTGTTTTCAGCTATGTTAATAGCACATATGCTATCACACTGTACTAAAACAGTGTACAATGGCTTAGAATTGGTTGGTAACATTTTTGTAAGTAACATTTCGTAATTACATGAGGCGAGCAATATATACAGTATTTTTAGAACAGCCACTATGGCTTCCTGCTTGAAGTTGTGTCTCCTGACAGCAAAATTGGTAGAAGCAACTGCGTTTCATGAGGAGTTTGTGAGGACTTTAGAAGTGCACGCTCACTTTTAGAATGCCGGCTTGTGAAAATGTGAAGTTAAATCATAAGTGAGGAAGGGAATGAAAATAACAGCTTTGTGTGTTTTTTTATCTTACTAATTTACAAATTTGAGTAATTAGTAGTTGAATAGAGTGAAACCATATTTCATATAAAATTGAAAAGTTTTGATAAAAAACATAGTTTCACTGTAGGCAACTATTGATTGGTCAAGTCAGTAATATAAATACTTAAAAGTCATAAAGCAAACCCTTTATTTTCATTTTCTTCCTCACTTGTTACATCATATAAAACACATGTTCACGAGCCAATGTTCTGAAAGTGTATGTGAACTTCAATATTACTCACAAACACTTCATGGATGCAGCTGCAACTACCAATTTTGCTGTCAGGACACGCAACTTCAAGCGGGTAGCCACAGTGGCTGTTCTAAAAGGCTCCATGTGCCGTTTAACAAATGTTCTGTTTC
The DNA here is from genome assembly GCA_003012365.1 of Medauroidea extradentata. Lineage (NCBI taxonomy): Eukaryota > Metazoa > Arthropoda > Insecta > Phasmatodea > Phasmatidae > Medauroidea > Medauroidea extradentata. The sequence goes on from PNEQ01004324.1 coordinate 22,736, forward strand.
CCATGCACCAATGCCTTCAAGGAATCATCCCAACATTCTCCTGGGAACATAAAATAAAGATAGCCAGACTGGGAATCAAACCAGAGTCTCCTCGAATATGAGACAACTGTTCAACAACTGTGCGACCTGCCTATTCTGTGTACCTGAAGAATGGGCTGCAGGCAGAAAGGATGGCCCTGTGAACAGGGAATGACACTCCATCTTCGAGAGTAATGATGGCGTCACAGAGCTCACTACGGGTCCAGAGGTCGTGAAGCACCTCCATTGCATCCAGACTCAGGCTCTTCTTGCACTGCAGAGCAACGTCCGACTCAGCTGCTGCCATACTGCACCAGTAGATTACCTGTCAAACAGCAGCTAGTTACATTTTCAACACGTATGTGCACTCGGAGCCTGTGAACTTGTCAAGATAAAATTATAGAAAAAGACCAGAAAGTAGAACTGCTTTGAACTGTATGCCTTTCCTATTAGAATATATATTTTTGTACATAGACAATGTTTGTTTTGAATTGTGTTCTTCAAACAATAATACGATTTACATGAAAATTATACTTTTAATTTTATATAATGTTTTGAATACAAGACATCCGAGATAACATTGAGTTGCAATGTATGATTCAAATTACAAAGTATCACATCACAAACTTAGTCAAAATGAGAACATTCTCTACACTTCATATTTCAGTGCTACAGACATACACAACTTCTACCTTGGAACTGAAATGAACAGTAACTGGTGTTATTACCACATTTTTGTTCTCTTCACAGTTTTGCATACTATTTTTAACTGCACAAGATACATTATAATATACTTACACAGTAGGCTACAGCAGAAATCTTCGAAGGGACGGACAGGTACTAGAAGGGCCATATAGACATGAGAACTGAGGAGCAAAGTATGTGTGACGTAGTCTACAGCCCTCCCCGGCTGTCTGGTACACCCCATGCTTCCGCCACTGATACTAGTTTCATTCTGCAGTTATGTTGGTAATTTAATTTGTCCTTATGCTCAAGAAGATTACATAAAATGTTGGGTACCAGATGAGTTGATGTAAATTTAAAAAACTTTTCCATAAATTAAACTACAAGAAAAACTTGACAGTGTGTCACCATACATTTCCAAAGAATACACAGAAGAACAAATAAGCCCTGGATTATTAACGTAGGAAAGGACCATATTCGTAACAGTAAAAGTTTACTCAGCGTAACATTTCTCTTCAGAGAGAGATGCCTGCCAGCTCCATTGTCCTGACTTTAAACCATCTTGATTTCCCAGAAAAACAGGGTCGCTGCAATCCTGTGTAAACATGCTGTAATATTCTCAGAAGAAAAATGTCAAAATCAAACGAACGTAAACTTTACAGACTATAACACACCACATGTATCTATTATAAACATTTTCAAGAATATTTCCAGAAAAATTTCAAAATTTTGAGTTGTAAAAAGGACTGTACAAATAAATATGTTTTTTTAAGATATCTGGCTGTTCAGATTCAATTTTTAGCCATAAAATTTTCTCAGTTTCATTTACAACTGGATTCCATTTACAAAAACTGGTTTGTGTTACAGCATTGTTTAAGCAGTTAAATCATTGTACTAACTTTCACCATTTAGCGATGGTAATATAATACGTTCTCTACATGCAGAATGTGAAGGTAACGAAGAAAGCAGGAGAAAAGTAACAAAGACAGCAGAGAATCACATAACTACGAAAGGCCTACTGCAGTTAAAAAAATATTCTTACGCTCATATTTACATTAAAACATAACAAACCTCACTTGATTTGGAGTAAAATATGTACATATTTACGTGAAGTTGTATTTATTTCATAATTGACTATACTGGTTATCTGGCAACAGCAGTATAGCTGTAAAATTTACTACAGCAAAACCTTGACTATCAGTAATCAAGCACGTAGCGAGCGAGTGGCATTAGTCAGCAGACAGATGTCTGTAAATAATTGGCTGATGGGGAAAGAGAAGGGTTACTGTAATCTTACAACATGCCACAATGTTTTAGCTGTTATTGTTGTTGATTATAGTACACAATTAAAGTATTTTCCGAACATAAAACAATCAGACAAGAACCCAAGCTGCTAAAAGTGTATTCTTTTATTGTCTTCCATTTATTTAATACATTTGAAATGTCTGCTTAGGAAGCAAACTGAAGGACTTTTCTTGAAACTTTTAATATGTTGCGCACTGTTGTCTAACAGACTTCACATTAATTTACGAGTGTTGCAATCATCTCTCCACACTGAAATTTTTCTCTAATTTTCATCTTCCTCTCAATTGTCAGCACCACTCACATAATTTTTTTTTGTTCATTTGCAAGCATGATGAACTAGTTGACACTGTTTTGAAAAATATTGCATCATTAATGACCGTATATTACATATAAGCCAGCCAGTGATTTAACATGGCACATAGAAGAGTACAGTCTGTTCATGCACACAGCAAGCTTGCACAAAAGGGTGGGCCTAATCCATTCAAACAACAAAAAATTTTAATTTTTTTGACAGGAATAGGGCAATTTCTTACAAAATTCGATTTTATAAACACAAATCATGGTTAATATGATTATCAGATGATCTTATCACAGATATGGGGTTATGCTGTTTATAAATTGTTTCCAAAATTTCTAATTTCTTGACAAAAGCCATGAAGAGAAAAATATATTCAGAAGTATTCAATATTCAAGAGCTCTCAGTTTTAAATTATATAGTAAGCAATTTGTTCCAAAGTATCTGTTTATAAAAAGGTTTTTCTATTATTCTCTGGACTAAGGATGAAAAAACTTGTTGAGGGCCCTGTAATTCTATGATTCAACACTGATATCATACATTATCTCTCAGGGTTCAGGACTGTGTGTTGTATCTTCATCCCTGTACTGCGGAAGGTAATGACGAACCACTGCCGTATCACCCACTCCTAGTAACACCTGAGCGGTACCCCCGGGGAACAAAACAACAGCCAGGCTGAAAATTCATCATCCACTATATCTTAGTTAATAAAAAAACTCAGTATGCAGGAATTTTTAGGTTACCAAAATTTTTTGTTATCTTGCAAGGTCCATCACTCAATTGGGCTGAGGACACCTTTTCAGAACAGGCATGATTACAATCAGTGATAGATCATTGAATATACAACTTAGAAGATTTATGTTCACCAACACAAAAATATAATTTAAGTTAAGTAAATTAACATGTATTAACGTAGACACACCAACAGTTGTCATCCTGCCGGGTGCCACAGCAAACTCAACTGAATATGTTAAAAAACTATGATTTTGTATTACCGTAAACTCTCACAAATCCGTGGATGTGTGGAATTTATAACGTTTGGATTTGTGAAAATTCTTTATTAAAATAAAAAATATCTAACATTTAAAAAGATGCAATTGACAAAGTATATGAAAATGCATAACTCTGGAACATCATAATAAACAAGGCCCTTGAGATGTTAACAGCATGTAAGAGCATGTTAACAATAAGTGGGCACCAAAGGAATAATTTTCTCTGAAAATTTATAGCCTCACTGTTATATACTCAACACTGCAGTTCATTCAAGTTTATAATGAATTACGTAAAAATATTCCAAAGTCATTTACTAACCACAATTAACGGTGCCCAATGTCTCACAGGAGAGAGGTAACGTCACATGCTGAAGCGGGAAATCCGGCAGAAGGGAAATGGAAGGAGAGGTTGTGTTGGAGGGGCGGGAGAGAGAGCCAACTGGCAACTGCCAAGGTCACTCACCTACACACACACAGATAGTCTGGCCATGCAATGAGACAGATGTTTTGTTTTTATTTGAAATAACAGTTTGAACTTAATACACCAAGTCATTCCTATGCCATCCAGCAAAATAAAAGCAACAGTAATTGTGTTGAATTGGGTTTGAATGAAATATGTACATTTATATGATTAAGTAACAGCAACAGTTGACAATGGAAGAAAAAAGTAATCGTGTCAGCCGTAGGGGACGGCGCATCAGCGCTTTGACAGCATGAAAAGGAAGTAACAATGGTATGGAGCCGGCAGTTACGATAAAGTGATGCATGTGTTAACACTGTTGTAAATTAAAAGTTAAATTACTGTGTTTAAAATGCTTTGGTTGAACTAAATAGAGATGCAAAATATAAAAACCTCTTCTAAAATTAGAAAATTTAATTGTACACAACAAAGCCCTTAAACGTGAGATATAAAAAACACTTTTAAAATTAGAAAATTTAACTGGGTAACTGTAGGTACTGACCACATTCTTACACAAGAAAGCTCTTAAATAAATATCACGAACATACAATGTTCTACATTTTAAAAAATGTTTTAGATATATTGTTACACGTGAACATTAAAGCGGAGCCTTCTATTGAAACGGTCATTATTGATTTTGTCAAACCTACTTTGGAGGATTCAGTATTCATGACAAGCCTGTTTCTAACGCCTCCTGGAGATAAAGCATCCAGTACAGTTTCTATGTAATTACCCACATAGGCCTCACAATTTCTTGTTAGGTACTAAAGAAATACTGAGACAGTATAATGATTGTAAACTGTAAATGTAAACACAGAAACTGTGCTACTTCTCATGTCTGTTATGCAACTTCCTTATATTCAATATTCTCATCACTTAGTGTTTCAATATGTGTTGAGTATCTTTCATGTGTTCACTCTAACTCCATTACTGTTATCATCTTCATCTTAATCTGCACAAACTCCTCCCTCTAAGGACAATCGTCTCACACTATGTTCAACCCCTGTTTGTCAGGGCACAACAACTCAAATATCGCAAGGATGTGGGGGGGGGGGGGATGTATATGTAATAACTGCTGTCTAATTTTCACCTTTAAGGAGGTACCGGTACAATAGTCACCATGTTGGACAATAGTTTTGTTTTCATAAAATTACTTTAAATTACATATTATATTACTAAAACAATGAAAATATAAAATTAATGTGTGCATACAGGTAGATTGTTTAAGACCTGCCACTATTACAAGGATTCAGAAGGTAGCAATACACCCTTGCCCCCTCCCTGTTGTTGCGCCGCTGCCTGTTCCGTGAAAATCAACAATATCGTCTTCATCCTTCATTTCTGGCCTTTAAGCATTGTCTTATGAAAATTTTCTGCAGTGTAAGCAAACATGCAAATACCTTAACCTTGTGTCAAGCACACACATGGTTTTCTGCAACTTTTGAAGCAATCAAAGAAGTCGCTGTGGCCGAATGGTCAGACCATTAATTTCCCGCCAAGGCGATTCAGGTTAAATTCCTGGCAGGATTGGTCCCTCATATTTTTGCATGTGAGAACCGTGCCGGACAATGCCACTGGTCAGCGGGCTTTCTCAGATATTTCCAGTTTCCCCCGCCCTTCCATTCCGGCGCTGCTCCATACTCATTTTATGTGATCTCTCACCAGCGCTAAATGCCTTGATAAATACTGACCAAAATCTCTTAACTCTCACTGTAGGGCCTCATTCCATGGTATCCTTCGGGGTATGCAGATACATTCCAGTCCTAGTTCACTCCGTAAGCACTACTGACTCAAACCTGAGTTTGGTTCCCCCCCCCCCCCGGCGACATGCTCCATCTGGACCCTTCTAACATCTTTGTCCCATACACATCAATGCAACTTACTTCTTTGGTAACCAACAGCAAATCAGGCTTGGTATTTCAAGACCGCAAAAATACTTTGGAATTTTAAAAACTCTAGTGTTATGAAATTCAGGAGAAAATCTGACACGAAAATTCAGTGGTTACTTGTTGGTAACTAATAATCAATGACGACAATATACTGTATCTGCAGAAACTTAAACTACTGCAACAAAGTAAAATATTCTGTACACACATTGTTAAAACTATCAGAGTGAAATTTTCAATTATGTTCTGCTACGAACTTGGATCAAAGAAATTTTTGTGTGTCTTTTTTAAAGATTTATCACAAATTTTTGGGGCTAGTTTCATCAACCAAATTTAGATCTTAGCTTAATTTGTAAGGAACATTCATATCAATAAAACATGTTTTGCTTTCCATCAAGCAGTTAATAAACTTGATTTTCTTAAATAAGGTTAATGTAGATTAAATGTTCTGCTCAAATTTATCCATGTAACACCACTAATATTGCTTAAGTATAAAATAGTCAACTATAAGCACTGTACTACATAACAAATGAAAGTAAATAAATTTTAAGGGAGATTTTACTTTCTGAACAAGTTTTGTGATGTACACCATTTACTGTACGGAATGTGTTCATTTTGACTGGAAAATAATGTTTATTTTTTTGCTGAAAAATAAATTTACATAATTCAAAAACTAAGGTAACTGAATATTGGAGATCCTACCAACCACCTTACGTGAACAGAAATTTTCCAACCTGTCATTACAAGTCCTAAAATTCCTCTCAGAAAGTATTGGCACAAGGAAAATTCCTAAACAAACTCCTACAGAAACAACGAGAATGACAAACATTTGCCTGGTATGCATCAGTAAGAAAGCTGGAAAAGAATATTATTCTTCTTGCACAATGCTCAAACAATCTGAATTTCTTATGCAAGTGCCATAGTTCTGGCATTGTTCCAAAAGGACTTACCCTAAAGTCCAAAGGTCGGAAGGAGCGCGCTCCTTGTAGCGAGCTCCTTTTTTTGGAGTTTTTGCAGGGCTCAGTTCTTCTTTTATTTAGTAGTTTTTGTTCGAGCTACGCTCTATTATTTGTAGCATCAGCTTAAACGAGCGCGCTACTTTTAACGCTCCTCGACTGCGAGATGGTAAGCTAAACAAACAACTCTCTTTTATCATTACGAAACTCTGTCTCACTGACACTAAGTTCCGTGCGCAGACCACACACACGTCGCACGTATAGACACTCTCTCTCTCTTCTCTCTATTTATGTTTACTTTTTAGCCTGCTAATTGCTCTGCTCTCATGTGCGCGCATATCCCCCTCTACCTCTACCCCTTATAGTTCAGACCATCACAACTTCGCGATACGTGTAGAATTTCTATGTCAGCATCTTATTGAGAAGCTATGACGAGGAAATCAGATCAACTCATCTTGCAGTGGCCGGCATACAGAGCATGTTTTAAATGCTTAAATGTATCCGAGGCAGGAAATTGTGTGGTCGCTTGTAATTTGTACATCGGAAAGACTTTATCAGCGTCTAAGAGCAGCCCAACGAATATGCTGAGACACACTGAGGTAAGTTTTTAAATAATTGACATTCTTATTAGTCGTTTTTATTCAATAAGTTATAGTACAGTGCTTACTAAAATTGTACACTATTGTGTCCGTCGGGTATACCAGGATTGTGCAATAGATTCATTTTTGAAGATAGGGTAACACTCGACTTCGTTCATTTTGAAGACGTGTTAGATATTGTTCAAAAAACAAAAGCCTAAATTATGTTTATTTCAACAAGTTTAATTTTACGAGACGTAGAATAAATATACAGTTGACTAAGTATGCCCAGTAGCAGTAGTGATATACAAAAATTTAGTATCTGCAGTTTATTTTTAGGCAAGCCATTTAGATAAGGGTCATTCCATGTGAAATCAGCAAATGGAGGTTGCTCGACTATTTTGTATGATTTTTATAATTTAACTACTGTTACTATCATGTTCCAATAGGCGAAAACCATTTTCATTAAAATTTTATCTCTCACCGTATTGGATATAGGCCCTTTTATGCGGTGGCCCGCGCAGCAAAATCAGCTGTTGCAGCCATCTACAAAATAATCAATATTTAATTTCCCATTAAAGTTAATGTAATTTCCGTTTCTACCAACTTGCAGATAAGGGTTCACGC